>CAMPDV010001245.1:0-123951 GCA_946699065.1 Loxodes magnus
TACCTGTCTTGACGTCCCATAGTCTCACCGTCTTATCATGACTTCCCGATACGATGAACTCTGAATCACTGGATATAGACAAAGATCTTACATAACTAGTGTGACCACTCATGGTCTTACAGGTACCTGTCTTGACGTCCCATAGTCTCACCGTCTAATCATAACTTCCCGATACAATGAACTCTGAATCACTGGATATAGCCACAGCATATACACAACTAGTGTGACCACTCATGGTCTTACAGGTACCTGTCTTGACGTCCCATAGTCTCACCGTCTTATCATAACTTCCCGATACGATGAACTCTGAATCACTGGATATAGACAAAGATCTTACATAACTAGTGTGACCACTCATGGTCTTACAGGTACCTTTCTTGACGTCCCATAGTCTCACCGTATTATCTCTACTTCCCGATACGATGAACTCTGAATCACTGGATATAGCCACAGCATATACACAACTAGTGTGACCACTCATGGTCTTACAGGTACCTGTCTTGACGTCCCATAGTCTCACCGTCTTATCATAACTTCCCGATACGATGAACTCTGAATCACTGGATATAGACAAAGATCTTACATAACTAGTGTGACCACTCATGGTCTTACAGGTACCTTTCTTGACGTCCCATAGTCTCACCGTCTTATCATCACTTCCCGATACAATGAACTCTGAATCACTGGATATAGCCACAGCATATACACAACTAGTGTGACCACTCATGGTCTTACAGGTACCTTTCTTGACGTCCCATAGTCTCACCGTCTTATCATGACTTCCCGATACGATGAACTCTGAATCACTGGATATAGCCACAGCATATACACAACTAGTGTGACCACTCATGGTCTTACAGGTACCTGTCTTGACGTCCCATAGTCTCACCGTCTTATCATAACTTCCCGATACGATGAACTCTGAATCACTGGATATAGCCACAGCATATACACAACTAGTGTGACCACTCATGGTCTTACAGGTACCTGTCTTGACGTCCTATAGTCTCACCGTCTTATCATGACTTCCCGATACGATGAACTCTGAATCACTGGATATAGCCACAGCATATACACAACTAGTGTGACCACTCATGGTCTTACAGGTACCTGTCTTGACGTCCCATAGTCTCACAGTATTATAATAACTTCCCGATACGATGAACTCTGAATCACTGGATATAGCCGCAGTATATACATAACTAGTGTGACCACTCATGGTCTTACAGGTACCTGTCTTGACGTCCCATAGTCTCACCGTCTTATCATGACTTCCCGATACGATGAACTCTGAATCACTGGATATAGTCACAGCATATACATTACTAGTGTGACCACTCATGGTCTTACAGGTACCTGTCTTGACGTCCCATAGTCTCACCGTCTTATCATGACTTCCCGATACGATGAACTCTGAATCACTGGATATAGCCACAGCATATACACAACTAGTGTGACCACTCATGGTCTTACAGGTACCTGTCTTGACGTCCCATAGTCTCACCGTCTTATCATGACTTCCCGATACGATGAACTCTGAATCACTGGATATAGCCACAGCATATACACAACTAGTGTGACCACTCATGGTCTTACAGGTACCTGTCTTGACGTCCCATAGTCTCACCGTCTTATCATGACTTCCCGATACGATGAACTCTGAATCACTGGATATGGACAAAGATCTTACATAACTAGTGTGACCACTCATGGTCTTACAGGTACCTGTCTTGACGTCCCATAGTCTCACCGTCTAATCATAACTTCCCGATACAATGAACTCTGAATCACTGGATATAGCCACAGCATATACACAACTAGTGTGACCACTCATGGTCTTACAGGTACCTGTCTTGACGTCCCATAGTCTCACCGTATTATAATAACTTCCCGATACGATGAACTCTGAATCACTGGATATAGCCACAGCATATACACAACTAGTGTGACCACTCATGGTCTTACAGGTACCTGTCTTGACGTCCCATAGTCTCACCGTCTTATCATAACTTCCCGATACGATGAACTCTGAATCACTGGATATAGACAAAGATCTTACATAACTAGTGTGACCACTCATGGTCTTACAGGTACCTGTCTTGACGTCCCATAGTCTCACAGTATTATCAGAACTTCCCGATACGATGAACTCTGAATCACTGGATATAGCCACAGCATATACACAACTAGTGTGACCACTCATGGTCTTACAGGTACCTTTCTTGACGTCCCATAGTCTCACCGTCTTATCTCTACTTCCCGATACGATGAACTCTGAATCACTGGATATAGCCACAGCATATACACAACTAGTGTGACCACTCATGGTCTTACAGGTACCTTTCTTGACGTCCCATAGTCTCACCGTCTTATCTCTACTTCCCGATACGATGAACTCTGAATCACTGGATATAGCCACAGCATATACAGAATCTGTGTGACCACTCATGGTCTTACAGGTACCTGTCTTGACGTCCCATAGTCTCACCGTCTTATCAGAACTTCCCGATACGATGAACTCTGAATCACTGGATATAGACAAAGATCTTACATAACTAGTGTGACCACTCATGGTCTTACAGGTACCTGTCTTGACGTCCCATAGTCTCACCGTCTTATCATAACTTCCCGATACGATGAACTCTGAATCACTGGATATAGCCACAGCATATACATAATGTGTGTGACCACTCATGGTCTTACAGGTACCTGTCTTGACGTCCCATAGTCTCACCGTCTTATCATAACTTCCCGATACAATGAACTCTGAATCACTGGATATAGCCACAGCATATACAGAATCTGTGTGACCACTCATGGTCTTACAGGTACCTGTCTTGACGTCCCATAGTCTCACCGTCTTATCATGACTTCCCGATACGATGAACTCTGAATCACTGGATATAGCCACAGCATATACACAACTAGTGTGATCACTCATGGTCTTACAGGTACCTGTCTTGACGTCCCATAGTCTCACCGTCTTATCATAACTTCCCGATACGATGAACTCTGAATCACTGGATATAGCCACAGCATATACACAACTAGTGTGATCACTCATGGTCTTACAGGTACCTGTCTTGACGTCCCATAGTCTCACCGTCTTATCATAACTTCCCGATACGATGAACTCTGAATCACTGGATATAGCCACAGCATATACAGAATCTGTGTGACCACTCATGGTCTTACAGGTACCTGTCTTGACGTCCCATAGTCTCACCGTCTTATCAGAACTTCCCGATACGATGAACTCTGAATCACTGGATATAGCCGCAGTATATACATAACTAGTGTGACCACTCATGGTCTTACAGGTACCTGTCTTGACGTCCCATAGTCTCACCGTCTTATCATAACTTCCCGATACAATGAACTCTGAATCACTGGATATAGCCACAGCATATACACAACTAGTGTGACCACTCATGGTCTTACAGGTACCTGTCTTGACGTCCCATAGTCTCACCGTCTTATCATAACTTCCCGATACGATGAACTCTGAATCACTGGATATAGACAAAGATCTTACATAACTAGTGTGACCACTCATGGTCTTACAGGTACCTTTCTTGACGTCCCATAGTCTCACCGTATTATCTCTACTTCCCGATACGATGAACTCTGAATCACTGGATATAGCCACAGCATATACACAACTAGTGTGACCACTCATGGTCTTACAGGTACCTTTCTTGACGTCCCATAGTCTCACCGTCTTATCTCTACTTCCCGATACGATGAACTCTGAATCACTGGATATAGACAAAGATCTTACATAACTAGTGTGACCACTCATGGTCTTACAGGTACCTGTCTTGACGTCCCATAGTCTCACCGTCTTATCATAACTTCCCGATACGATGAACTCTGAATCACTGGATATAGCCACAGCATATACACAACTAGTGTGATCACTCATGGTCTTACAGGTACCTGTCTTGACGTCCCATAGTCTCACCGTCTTATCATGACTTCCCGATACGATGAACTCTGAATCACTGGATATAGCCACAGCATATACATAATGTGTGTGACCACTCATGGTCTTACAGGTACCTGTCTTGACGTCCCATAGTCTCACCGTCTTATCATGACTTCCCGATACGATGAACTCTGAATCACTGGATATAGCCACAGCATATACATTACTAGTGTGACCACTCATGGTCTTACAGGTACCTTTCTTGACGTCCCATAGTCTCACCGTCTTATCTCTACTTCCCGATACGATGAACTCTGAATCACTGGATATAGCCACAGCATATACATTACTAGTGTGACCACTCATGGTCTTACAGGTACCTTTCTTGACGTCCCATAGTCTCACCGTCTTATCATAACTTCCCGATACGATGAACTCTGAATCACTGGATATAGCCACAGCATATACACAACTAGTGTGACCACTCATGGTCTTACAGGTACCTGTCTTGACGTCCCATAGTCTCACCGTCTTATCTCTACTTCCCGATACGATGAACTCTGAATCACTGGATATAGCCACAGCATATACAGAATCTGTGTGACCACTCATGGTCTTACAGGTACCTGTCTTGACGTCCCATAGTCTCACCGTCTTATCATAACTTCCCGATACGATGAACTCTGAATCACTGGATATAGACAAAGATCTTACATAACTAGTGTGACCACTCATGGTCTTACAGGTACCTGTCTTGACGTCCCATAGTCTCACCGTCTTATCAGAACTTCCCGATACGATGAACTCTGAATCACTGGATATAGCCACAGCATATACACAACTAGTGTGACCACTCATGGTCTTACAGGTACCTGTCTTGACGTCCCATAGTCTCACCGTCTTATCATCACTTCCCGATACGATGAACTCTGAATCACTGGATATAGACACAGATCTTACATAACTAGTGTGACCACTCATGGTCTTACAGGTACCTGTCTTGACGTCCCATAGTCTCACCGTCTTATCTCTACTTCCCGATACAATGAACTCTGAATCACTGGATATAGCCACAGCATATACACAACTAGTGTGACCACTCATGGTCTTACAGGTACCTGTCTTGACGTCCCATAGTCTCACCGTATTATAATAACTTCCCGATACGATGAACTCTGAATCACTGGATATAGCCACAGCATATACACAACTAGTGTGCTCACTCATGGTCTTACAGGTACCTGTCTTGACGTCCCATAGTCTCACCGTCTTATCTCTACTTCCCGATACGATGAACTCTGAATCACTGGATATAGCCACAGCATATACACAACTAGTGTGACCACTCATGGTCTTACAGGTACCTTTCTTGACGTCCCATAGTCTCACCGTCTTATCATCACTTCCCGATACAATGAACTCTGAATCACTGGATATAGCCACAGCATATACAGAATCTGTGTGACCACTCATGGTCTTACAGGTACCTTTCTTGACGTCCCATAGTCTCACCGTATTATCTCTACTTCCCGATACGATGAACTCTGAATCACTGGATATAGCCACAGCATATACACAACTAGTGTGATCACTCATGGTCTTACAGGTACCTGTCTTGACGTCCCATAGTCTCACCGTCTTATCTCTACTTCCCGATACGATGAACTCTGAATCACTGGATATAGCCACAGCATATACACAACTAGTGTGACCACTCATGGTCTTACAGGTACCTTTCTTGACGTCCCATAGTCTCACCGTCTTATCATAACTTCCCGATACGATGAACTCTGAATCACTGGATATAGCCACAGCATATACACAACTAGTGTGACCACTCATGGTCTTACAGGTACCTGTCTTGACGTCCCATAGTCTCACCGTCTTATCATAACTTCCCGATACGATGAACTCTGAATCACTGGATATAGCCACAGCATATACACAACTAGTGTGACCACTCATGGTCTTACAGGTACCTTTCTTGACGTCCCATAGTCTCACCGTCTTATCTCTACTTCCCGATACGATGAACTCTGAATCACTGGATATAGCCACAGCATATACACAACTAGTGTGATCACTCATGGTCTTACAGGTACCTTTCTTGACGTCCCATAGTCTCACCGTCTTATCATGACTTCCCGATACGATGAACTCTGAATCACTGGATATAGCCACAGCATATACACAACTAGTGTGACCACTCATGGTCTTACAGGTACCTGTCTTGACGTCCCATAGTCTCACCGTCTTATCATAACTTCCCGATACGATGAACTCTGAATCACTGGATATAGACAAAGATCTTACATAACTAGTGTGACCACTCATGGTCTTACAGGTACCTGTCTTGACGTCCCATAGTCTCACCGTCTTATCAGAACTTCCCGATACGATGAACTCTGAATCACTGGATATAGCCACAGCATATACACAACTAGTGTGACCACTCATGGTCTTACAGGTACCTGTCTTGACGTCCCATAGTCTCACCGTCTTATCATAACTTCCCGATACGATGAACTCTGAATCACTGGATATAGCCACAGCATATACATAATGTGTGTGACCACTCATGGTCTTACAGGTACCTGTCTTGACGTCCCATAGTCTCACCGTCTTATCATGACTTCCCGATACGATGAACTCTGAATCACTGGATATAGCCACAGCATATACATTACTAGTGTGACCACTCATGGTCTTACAGGTACCTTTCTTGACGTCCCATAGTCTCACCGTCTTATCAGAACTTCCCGATACGATGAACTCTGAATCACTGGATATAGCCACAGCATATACATTACTAGTGTGACCACTCATGGTCTTACAGGTACCTTTCTTGACGTCCCATAGTCTCACCGTCTTATCATAACTTCCCGATACGATGAACTCTGAATCACTGGATATAGCCACAGCATATACACAACTAGTGTGACCACTCATGGTCTTACAGGTACCTGTCTTGACGTCCCATAGTCTCACCGTCTTATCTCTACTTCCCGATACGATGAACTCTGAATCACTGGATATAGCCACAGCATATACAGAATCTGTGTGACCACTCATGGTCTTACAGGTACCTGTCTTGACGTCCCATAGTCTCACCGTCTTATCATAACTTCCCGATACGATGAACTCTGAATCACTGGATATAGACAAAGATCTTACATAACTAGTGTGACCACTCATGGTCTTACAGGTACCTGTCTTGACGTCCCATAGTCTCACCGTCTTATCAGAACTTCCCGATACGATGAACTCTGAATCACTGGATATAGCCACAGCATATACACAACTAGTGTGACCACTCATGGTCTTACAGGTACCTGTCTTGACGTCCCATAGTCTCACCGTCTTATCATCACTTCCCGATACGATGAACTCTGAATCACTGGATATAGACACAGATCTTACATAACTAGTGTGACCACTCATGGTCTTACAGGTACCTGTCTTGACGTCCCATAGTCTCACCGTCTTATCTCTACTTCCCGATACAATGAACTCTGAATCACTGGATATAGCCACAGCATATACACAACTAGTGTGACCACTCATGGTCTTACAGGTACCTGTCTTGACGTCCCATAGTCTCACCGTATTATAATAACTTCCCGATACGATGAACTCTGAATCACTGGATATAGCCACAGCATATACACAACTAGTGTGATCACTCATGGTCTTACAGGTACCTGTCTTGACGTCCCATAGTCTCACCGTCTTATCTCTACTTCCCGATACGATGAACTCTGAATCACTGGATATAGCCACAGCATATACACAACTAGTGTGACCACTCATGGTCTTACAGGTACCTTTCTTGACGTCCCATAGTCTCACCGTCTTATCTCTACTTCCCGATACGATGAACTCTGAATCACTGGATATAGCCACAGCATATACACAACTAGTGTGATCACTCATGGTCTTACAGGTACCTGTCTTGACGTCCCATAGTCTCACCGTCTTATCTCTACTTCCCGATACGATGAACTCTGAATCACTGGATATAGCCACAGCATATACACAACTAGTGTGACCACTCATGGTCTTACAGGTACCTTTCTTGACGTCCCATAGTCTCACCGTCTTATCATAACTTCCCGATACAATGAACTCTGAATCACTGGATATAGCCACAGCATATACAGAATCTGTGTGACCACTCATGGTCTTACAGGTACCTGTCTTGACGTCCCATAGTCTCACCGTCTTATCATGACTTCCCGATACGATGAACTCTGAATCACTGGATATAGCCACAGCATATACACAACTAGTGTGATCACTCATGGTCTTACAGGTACCTGTCTTGACGTCCCATAGTCTCACCGTCTTATCTCTACTTCCCGATACGATGAACTCTGAATCACTGGATATAGCCACAGCATATACACAACTAGTGTGACCACTCATGGTCTTACAGGTACCTTTCTTGACGTCCCATAGTCTCACCGTCTTATCATGACTTCCCGATACGATGAACTCTGAATCACTGGATATAGCCACAGCATATACACAACTAGTGTGACCACTCATGGTCTTACAGGTACCTGTCTTGACGTCCCATAGTCTCACCGTCTTATCATAACTTCCCGATACGATGAACTCTGAATCACTGGATATAGACAAAGATCTTACATAACTAGTGTGACCACTCATGGTCTTACAGGTACCTTTCTTGACGTCCCATAGTCTCACCGTCTTATCTCTACTTCCCGATACGATGAACTCTGAATCACTGGATATAGCCACAGCATATACACAACTAGTGTGATCACTCATGGTCTTACAGGTACCTTTCTTGACGTCCCATAGTCTCACCGTCTTATCATGACTTCCCGATACGATGAACTCTGAATCACTGGATATAGCCACAGCATATACACAACTAGTGTGACCACTCATGGTCTTACAGGTACCTGTCTTGACGTCCCATAGTCTCACCGTCTTATCATAACTTCCCGATACGATGAACTCTGAATCACTGGATATAGACAAAGATCTTACATAACTAGTGTGACCACTCATGGTCTTACAGGTACCTGTCTTGACGTCCCATAGTCTCACCGTCTTATCAGAACTTCCCGATACGATGAACTCTGAATCACTGGATATAGCCACAGCATATACACAACTAGTGTGACCACTCATGGTCTTACAGGTACCTGTCTTGACGTCCCATAGTCTCACCGTCTTATCATAACTTCCCGATACGATGAACTCTGAATCACTGGATATAGCCACAGCATATACATAATGTGTGTGACCACTCATGGTCTTACAGGTACCTGTCTTGACGTCCCATAGTCTCACCGTCTTATCATAACTTCCCGATACAATGAACTCTGAATCACTGGATATAGCCACAGCATATACAGAATCTGTGTGACCACTCATGGTCTTACAGGTACCTGTCTTGACGTCCCATAGTCTCACCGTCTTATCATGACTTCCCGATACGATGAACTCTGAATCACTGGATATAGCCACAGCATATACACAACTAGTGTGATCACTCATGGTCTTACAGGTACCTGTCTTGACGTCCCATAGTCTCACCGTCTTATCATAACTTCCCGATACGATGAACTCTGAATCACTGGATATAGCCACAGCATATACACAACTAGTGTGATCACTCATGGTCTTACAGGTACCTGTCTTGACGTCCCATAGTCTCACCGTCTTATCATGACTTCCCGATACGATGAACTCTGAATCACTGGATATAGCCACAGCATATACACAACTAGTGTGACCACTCATGGTCTTACAGGTACCTGTCTTGACGTCCCATAGTCTCACCGTATTATAATAACTTCCCGATACGATGAACTCTGAATCACTGGATATAGACAAAGATCTTACATAACTAGTGTGACCACTCATGGTCTTACAGGTACCTGTCTTGACGTCCCATAGTCTCACCGTATTATCATGACTTCCCGATACGATGAACTCTGAATCACTGGATATAGCCACAGCATATACACAACTAGTGTGACCACTCATGGTCTTACAGGTACCTGTCTTGACGTCCTATAGTCTCACCGTCTTATCATGACTTCCCGATACGATGAACTCTGAATCACTGGATATAGCCACAGCATATACACAACTAGTGTGATCACTCATGGTCTTACAGGTACCTGTCTTGACGTCCCATAGTCTCACCGTCTTATCATAACTTCCCGATACGATGAACTCTGAATCACTGGATATAGCCACAGCATATACACAACTAGTGTGACCACTCATGGTCTTACAGGTACCTGTCTTGACGTCCCATAGTCTCACCGTCTTATCATAACTTCCCGATACGATGAACTCTGAATCACTGGATATAGCCACAGCATATACATAATGTGTGTGACCACTCATGGTCTTACAGGTACCTGTCTTGACGTCCCATAGTCTCACCGTCTTATCATAACTTCCCGATACAATGAACTCTGAATCACTGGATATAGCCACAGCATATACACAACTAGTGTGACCACTCATGGTCTTACAGGTACCTGTCTTGACGTCCCATAGTCTCACCGTCTTATCATGACTTCCCGATACGATGAACTCTGAATCACTGGATATAGCCACAGCATATACACAACTAGTGTGACCACTCATGGTCTTACAGGTACCTGTCTTGACGTCCCATAGTCTCACCGTCTTATCATAACTTCCCGATACGATGAACTCTGAATCACTGGATATAGCCACAGCATATACATAATGTGTGTGACCACTCATGGTCTTACAGGTACCTGTCTTGACGTCCCATAGTCTCACCGTCTTATCATAACTTCCCGATACAATGAACTCTGAATCACTGGATATAGCCACAGCATATACAGAATCTGTGTGACCACTCATGGTCTTACAGGTACCTGTCTTGACGTCCCATAGTCTCACCGTCTTATCATGACTTCCCGATACGATGAACTCTGAATCACTGGATATAGACAAAGATCTTACATAACTAGTGTGACCACTCATGGTCTTACAGGTACCTTTCTTGACGTCCCATAGTCTCACCGTCTTATCTCTACTTCCCGATACGATGAACTCTGAATCACTGGATATAGCCACAGCATATACAGAATCTGTGTGACCACTCATGGTCTTACAGGTACCTGTCTTGACGTCCCATAGTCTCACCGTCTTATCATAACTTCCCGATACGATGAACTCTGAATCACTGGATATAGACAAAGATCTTACATAACTAGTGTGACCACTCATGGTCTTACAGGTACCTGTCTTGACGTCCCATAGTCTCACCGTCTAATCTGCACTTCCCGATACGATGAACTCTGAATCACTGGATATAGACAAAGATCTTACATAACTAGTGTGACCACTCATGGTCTTACAGGTACCTGTCTTGACGTCCCATAGTCTCACCGTATTATCATGACTTCCCGATACGATGAACTCTGAATCACTGGATATAGACACAGATCTTACATAACTAGTGTGACAACTCATGGTCTTACAGGTACCTGTCTTGACGTCCCATAGTCTCACCGTCTTATCAGAACTTCCCGATACGATGAACTCTGAATCACTGGATATAGCCACAGCATATACATAATGTGTGTGACCACTCATGGTCTTACAGGTACCTGTCTTGACGTCCCATAGTCTCACCGTCTTATCATAACTTCCCGATACGATGAACTCTGAATCACTGGATATAGCCACAGCATATACATAATGTGTGTAACCACTCATGGTCTTACAGGTACCTGTCTTGACGTCCCATAGTCTCACCGTCTTATCTCTACTTCCCGATACGATGAACTCTGAATCACTGGATATAGCCACAGCATATACACAACTAGTGTGATCACTCATGGTCTTACAGGTACCTGTCTTGACGTCCCATAGTCTCACCGTCTTATCATGACTTCCCGATACGATGAACTCTGAATCACTGGATATAGCCACAGCATATACACAACTAGTGTGACCACTCATGGTCTTACAGGTACCTGTCTTGACGTCCCATAGTCTCACCGTCTTATCATGACTTCCCGATACGATGAACTCTGAATCACTGGATATAGCCACAGCATATACACAACTAGTGTGACCACTCATGGTCTTACAGGTACCTGTCTTGACGTCCCATAGTCTCACCGTCTTATCTCTACTTCCCGATACGATGAACTCTGAATCACTGGATATAGCCACAGCATATACACAACTAGTGTGACCACTCATGGTCTTACAGGTACCTGTCTTGACGTCCCATAGTCTCACAGTATTATAATAACTTCCCGATACAATGAACTCTGAATCACTGGATATAGCCACAGCATATACACAACTAGTGTGACCACTCATGGTCTTACAGGTACCTGTCTTGACGTCCCATAGTCTCACAGTATTATAATAACTTCCCGATACAATGAACTCTGAATCACTGGATATAGCCACAGCATATACAGAATCTGTGTGACCACTCATGGTCTTACAGGTACCTGTCTTGACGTCCCATAGTCTCACCGTCTTATCTCTACTTCCCGATACGATGAACTCTGAATCACTGGATATAGCCACAGCATATACACAACTAGTGTGACGACTCATGGTCTTACAGGTACCTGTCTTGACGTCCCATAGTCTCACAGTATTATAATAACTTCCCGATACAATGAACTCTGAATCACTGGATATAGCCATAGATCTTACATAACTAGTGTGACCACTCATGGTCTTACAGGTACCTGTCTTGACGTCCCATAGTCTCACCGTCTTATCATGACTTCCCGATACGATGAACTCTGAATCACTGGATATAGCCACAGCATATACACAACTTGTGTGACCACTCATGGTCTTACAGGTACCTGTCTTGACGTCCCATAGTCTCACCGTCTTATCATGACTTCCCGATACGATGAACTCTGAATCACTGGATATAGCCACAGCATATACACAACTAGTGTGACAACTCATGGTCTTACAGGTACCTGTCTTGACGTCCCATAGTCTCACCGTCTTATCATGACTTCCCGATACGATGAACTCTGAATCACTGGATATAGCCACAGCATATACACAACTAGTGTGATCACTCATGGTCTTACAGGTACCTGTCTTGACGTCCCATAGTCTCACCGTCTTATCAGAACTTCCCGATACGATGAACTCTGAATCACTGGATATAGCCACAGCATATACACAACTAGTGTGACCACTCATGGTCTTACAGGTACCTGTCTTGACGTCCCATAGTCTCACAGTATTATAATAACTTCCCGATACAATGAACTCTGAATCACTGGATATAGCCATAGATCTTACATAACTAGTGTGACCACTCATGGTCTTACAGGTACCTGTCTTGACGTCCCATAGTCTCACAGTATTATAATAACTTCCCGATACAATGAACTCTGAATCACTGGATATAGCCACAGCATATACACAACTAGTGTGACCACTCATGGTCTTACAGGTACCTGTCTTGACGTCCCATAGTCTCACAGTATTATAATAACTTCCCGATACGATGAACTCTGAATCACTGGATATAGCCACAGCATATACACAACTAGTGTGACCACTCATGGTCTTACAGGTACCTGTCTTGACGTCCCATAGTCTCACCGTCTTATCATGACTTCCCGATACGATGAACTCTGAATCACTGGATATAGCCACAGCATATACACAACTTGTGTGACCACTCATGGTCTTACAGGTACCTGTCTTGACGTCCCATAGTCTCACCGTCTTATCATAACTTCCCGATACAATGAACTCTGAATCACTGGATATAGCCACAGCATATACACAACTAGTGTGACAACTCATGGTCTTACAGGTACCTGTCTTGACGTCCCATAGTCTCACCGTCTTATCATGACTTCCCGATACGATGAACTCTGAATCACTGGATATAGCCACAGCATATACACAACTAGTGTGATCACTCATGGTCTTACAGGTACCTGTCTTGACGTCCCATAGTCTCACCGTCTTATCAGAACTTCCCGATACGATGAACTCTGAATCACTGGATATAGCCACAGCATATACATAATGTGTGTGACCACTCATGGTCTTACAGGTACCTGTCTTGACGTCCCATAGTCTCACAGTATTATAATAACTTCCCGATACAATGAACTCTGAATCACTGGATATAGCCACAGCATATACACAACTAGTGTGACCACTCATGGTCTTACAGGTACCTGTCTTGACGTCCCATAGTCTCACCGTCTTATCAGAACTTCCCGATACGATGAACTCTGAATCACTGGATATAGCCACAGCATATACAGAATCTGTGTGACCACTCATGGTCTTACAGGTACCTGTCTTGACGTCCCATAGTCTCACCGTCTTATCTCTACTTCCCGATACGATGAACTCTGAATCACTGGATATAGCCACAGCATATACATAACTAGTGTGACCACTCATGGTCTTACAGGTACCTGTCTTGACGTCCCATAGTCTCACAGTATTATAATAACTTCCCGATACAATGAACTCTGAATCACTGGATATAGCCATAGATCTTACATAACTAGTGTGACCACTCATGGTCTTACAGGTACCTGTCTTGACGTCCCATAGTCTCACCGTCTTATCAGAACTTCCCGATACGATGAACTCTGAATCACTGGATATAGCCACAGCATATACAGAATCTGTGTGACCACTCATGGTCTTACAGGTACCTGTCTTGACGTCCCATAGTCTCACCGTCTTATCTCTACTTCCCGATACGATGAACTCTGAATCACTGGATATAGCCACAGCATATACATAACTAGTGTGACCACTCATGGTCTTACAGGTACCTGTCTTGACGTCCCATAGTCTCACCGTCTTATCAGAACTTCCCGATACAATGAACTCTGAATCACTGGATATAGCCATAGATCTTACATAACTAGTGTGACCACTCATGGTCTTACAGGTACCTGTCTTGACGTCCCATAGTCTCACCGTCTTATCATCACTTCCCGATACGATGAACTCTGAATCACTGGATATAGCCACAGCATATACACAACTAGTGTGATCACTCATGGTCTTACAGGTACCTGTCTTGACGTCCCATAGTCTCACCGTCTTATCATGACTTCCCGATACAATGAACTCTGAATCACTGGATATAGCCATAGATCTTACATAACTAGTGTGACAACTCATGGTCTTACAGGTACCTGTCTTGACGTCCCATAGTCTCACCGTCTTATCAGAACTTCCCGATACGATGAACTCTGAATCACTGGATATAGCCACAGCATATACAGAATCTGTGTGACCACTCATGGTCTTACAGGTACCTGTCTTGACGTCCCATAGTCTCACCGTCTTATCAGAACTTCCCGATACGATGAACTCTGAATCACTGGATATAGCCACAGCATATACAGAATCTGTGTGACCACTCATGGTCTTACAGGTACCTGTCTTGACGTCCCATAGTCTCACCGTCTTATCTCTACTTCCCGATACGATGAACTCTGAATCACTGGATATAGCCACAGCATATACACAACTAGTGTGATCACTCATGGTCTTACAGGTACCTGTCTTGACGTCCCATAGTCTCACAGTATTATAATAACTTCCCGATACAATGAACTCTGAATCACTGGATATAGCCATAGATCTTACATAACTAGTGTGACCACTCATGGTCTTACAGGTACCTGTCTTGACGTCCCATAGTCTCACCGTCTTATCATGACTTCCCGATACGATGAACTCTGAATCACTGGATATAGCCACAGCATATACACAACTAGTGTGATCACTCATGGTCTTACAGGTACCTGTCTTGACGTCCCATAGTCTCACCGTCTTATCATGACTTCCCGATACGATGAACTCTGAATCACTGGATATAGCCACAGCATATTCACAACTAGTGTGACCACTCATGGTCTTACAGGTACCTGTCTTGACGTCCCATAGTCTCACCGTCTTATCTCTACTTCCCGATACGATGAACTCTGAATCACTGGATATAGCCACAGCATATTCACAACTAGTGTGACCACTCATGGTCTTACAGGTACCTGTCTTGACGTCCCATAGTCTCACCGTCTTATCAGAACTTCCCGATACAATGAACTCTGAATCACTAGATATAGACACAGATCTTACATAACTAGTGTGACCACTCATGGTCTTACAGGTACCTGTCTTGACGTCCCATAGTCTCACAGTATTATAATAACTTCCCGATACAATGAACTCTGAATCACTGGATATAGACACAGATCTTACATAACTAGTGTGACAACTCATGGTCTTACAGGTACCTGTCTTGACGTCCCATAGTCTCACCGTCTTATCATCACTTCCCGATACAATGAACTCTGAATCACTGGATATAGCCACAGCATATACAGAATCTGTGTGACCACTCATGGTCTTACAGGTACCTGTCTTGACGTCCCATAGTCTCACCGTCTAATCTGCACTTCCCGATACGATGAACTCTGAATCACTGGATATAGACAAAGATCTTACATAACTAGTGTGACCACTCATGGTCTTACAGGTACCTGTCTTGACGTCCCATAGTCTCACAGTATTATAATAACTTCCCGATACAATGAACTCTGAATCACTAGATATAGCCGCAGTATATACATAACTAGTGTGACCACTCATGGTCTTACAGGTACCTGTCTTGACGTCCCATAGTCTCACCGTCTTATCATAACTTCCCGATACGATGAACTCTGAATCACTGGATATAGCCACAGCATATACACAACTAGTGTGACCACTCATGGTCTTACAGGTACCTGTCTTGACGTCCCATAGTCTCACCGTCTTATCATAACTTCCCGATACGATGAACTCTGAATCACTGGATATAGCCACAGCATATACATAACTAGTGTGACAACTCATGGTCTTACAGGTACCTGTCTTGACGTCCCATAGTCTCACCGTCTTATCATCACTTCCCGATACAATGAACTCTGAATCACTGGATATAGCCACAGCATATACAGAATCTGTGTGACCACTCATGGTCTTACAGGTACCTGTCTTGACGTCCCATAGTCTCACCGTCTAATCTGCACTTCCCGATACGATGAACTCTGAATCACTGGATATAGACACAGATCTTACATAACTAGTGTGACAACTCATGGTCTTACAGGTACCTGTCTTGACGTCCCATAGTCTCACCGTCTTATCATCACTTCCCGATACAATGAACTCTGAATCACTGGATATAGCCACAGCATATACATAACTAGTGTGACAACTCATGGTCTTACAGGTACCTGTCTTGACGTCCCATAGTCTCACCGTCATATCATCACTTCCCGATACGATGAACTCTGAATCACTGGATATAGACAAAGATCTTACATAACTAGTGTGACCACTCATGGTCTTACAGGTACCTGTCTTGACGTCCCATAGTCTCACAGTATTATAATAACTTCCCGATACAATGAACTCTGAATCACTAGATATAGCCGCAGTATATACATAACTAGTGTGACCACTCATGGTCTTACAGGTACCTGTCTTGACGTCCCATAGTCTCACCGTCTTATCAGAACTTCCCGATACGATGAACTCTGAATCACTGGATATAGCCACAGCATATACATAATGTGTGTGACCACTCATGGTCTTACAGGTACCTGTCTTGACGTCCCATAGTCTCACAGTATTATAATAACTTCCCGATACAATGAACTCTGAATCACTGGATATAGCCACAGCATATACACAACTAGTGTGACCACTCATGGTCTTACAGGTACCTGTCTTGACGTCCCATAGTCTCACCGTCTTATCATCACTTCCCGATACAATGAACTCTGAATCACTGGATATAGCCACAGCATATACAGAATCTGTGTGACCACTCATGGTCTTACAGGTACCTGTCTTGACGTCCCATAGTCTCACCGTCTAATCTGCACTTCCCGATACGATGAACTCTGAATCACTGGATATAGACACAGATCTTACATAACTAGTGTGACAACTCATGGTCTTACAGGTACCTGTCTTGACGTCCCATAGTCTCACCGTCTTATCATCACTTCCCGATACAATGAACTCTGAATCACTGGATATAGCCACAGCATATACATAACTAGTGTGACAACTCATGGTCTTACAGGTACCTGTCTTGACGTCCCATAGTCTCACCGTCATATCATCACTTCCCGATACGATGAACTCTGAATCACTGGATATAGACAAAGATCTTACATAACTAGTGTGACCACTCATGGTCTTACAGGTACCTGTCTTGACGTCCCATAGTCTCACAGTATTATAATAACTTCCCGATACAATGAACTCTGAATCACTAGATATAGCCGCAGTATATACATAACTAGTGTGACCACTCATGGTCTTACAGGTACCTGTCTTGACGTCCCATAGTCTCACCGTCTTATCATAACTTCCCGATACGATGAACTCTGAATCACTGGATATAGCCACAGCATATACACAACTAGTGTGACCACTCATGGTCTTACAGGTACCTGTCTTGACGTCCCATAGTCTCACCGTCTTATCATAACTTCCCGATACGATGAACTCTGAATCACTGGATATAGCCACAGCATATACACAACTAGTGTGACCACTCATGGTCTTACAGGTACCTGTCTTGACGTCCCATAGTCTCACCGTCTTATCATGACTTCCCGATACGATGAACTCTGAATCACTGGATATAGCCACAGCATATTCACAACTAGTGTGACCACTCATGGTCTTACAGGTACCTGTCTTGACGTCCCATAGTCTCACCGTCTTATCATGACTTCCCGATACGATGAACTCTGAATCACTGGATATAGCCACAGCATATACATAACTAGTGTGACCACTCATAGTCTTACAGGTACCTGTCTTGACGTCCCATAGTCTCACCGTCTTATCATCACTTCCCGATACGATGAACTCTGAATCACTGGATAGAGACACAGATCTTACATAACTAGTGTGACCACTCATGGTCTTACAGGTACCTGTCTTGACGTCCCATAGTCTCACCGTCTTATCATCACTTCCCGATACGATGAACTCTGAATCACTGGATATAGCCACAGCATATACATAACTAGTGTGACCACTCATGGTCTTACAGGTACCTGTCTTGACGTCCCATAGTCTCACCGTCTTATCATCACTTCCCGATACAATGAACTCTGAATCACTGGATATAGCCACAGTATATACATAACTAGTGTGACCACTCATGGTCTTACAGGTACCTGTCTTGACGTCCCATAGTCTCACAATATTATAATAACTTCCCGATACAATGAACTCTGAATCACTGGATATAGCCATAGATCTTACATAACTAGTGTGACCACTCATGGTCTTACAGGTACCTGTCTTGACGTCCCATAGTCTCACCGTCTTATCATGACTTCCCGATACGATGAACTCTGAATCACTGGATATAGCCACAGCATATACACAACTTGTGTGACCACTCATGGTCTTACAGGTACCTGTCTTGACGTCCCATAGTCTCACCGTCTTATCATCACTTCCCGATACGATGAACTCTGAATCACTGGATATAGCCATAGATCTTACATAACTAGTGTGACCACTCATGGTCTTACAGGTACCTGTCTTGACGTCCCATAGTCTCACCGTCTTATCATCACTTCCCGATACGATGAACTCTGAATCACTGGATATAGCCACAGCATATACACAACTAGTGTGATCACTCATGGTCTTACAGGTACCTGTCTTGACGTCCCATAGTCTCACCGTCTTATCAGAACTTCCCGATACGATGAACTCTGAATCACTGGATATAGCCACAGCATATACATAATGTGTGTGACCACTCATGGTCTTACAGGTACCTGTCTTGACGTCCCATAGTCTCACAGTATTATAATAACTTCCCGATACAATGAACTCTGAATCACTGGATATAGCCACAGCATATACACAACTAGTGTGACCACTCATGGTCTTACAGGTACCTGTCTTGACGTCCCATAGTCTCACCGTCTTATCATGACTTCCCGATACGATGAACTCTGAATCACTGGATATAGCCACAGCATATTCACAACTAGTGTGACCACTCATGGTCTTACAGGTACCTGTCTTGACGTCCCATAGTCTCACCGTCTTATCATGACTTCCCGATACGATGAACTCTGAATCACTAGATATAGCCACAGCATATACATAACTAGTGTGACCACTCATGGTCTTACAGGTACCTGTCTTGACGTCCCATAGTCTCACAGTATTATAATAACTTCCCGATACAATGAACTCTGAATCACTGGATATAGCCATAGATCTTACATAACTAGTGTGACCACTCATGGTCTTACAGGTACCTGTCTTGACGTCCCATAGTCTCACCGTCTTATCATGACTTCCCGATACGATGAACTCTGAATCACTGGATATAGCCGCAGTATATACATAACTAGTGTGACCACTCATGGTCTTACAGGTACCTGTCTTGACGTCCCATAGTCTCACCGTCTTATCATAACTTCCCGATACAATGAACTCTGAATCACTGGATATAGACACAGATCTTACATAACTAGTGTGACCACTCATGGTCTTACAGGTACCTGTCTTGACGTCCCATAGTCTCACCGTCTTATCATCACTTCCCGATACAATGAACTCTGAATCACTGGATATAGCCACAGCATATACAGAATCTGTGTGACCACTCATGGTCTTACAGGTACCTGTCTTGACGTCCCATAGTCTCACCGTCTTATCATCACTTCCCGATACGATGAACTCTGAATCACTGGATATAGCCACAGCATATACAGAATCTGTGTGACAACTCATGGTCTTACAGGTACCTGTCTTGACGTCCCATAGTCTCACCGTCTTATCATCACTTCCCGATACAATGAACTCTGAATCACTGGATATAGCCACAGCATATACAGAATCTGTGTGACCACTCATGGTCTTACAGGTACCTGTCTTGACGTCCCATAGTCTCACAGTATTATAATAACTTCCCGATACAATGAACTCTGAATCACTGGATATAGCCATAGATCTTACATAACTAGTGTGACCACTCATGGTCTTACAGGTACCTGTCTTGACGTCCCATAGTCTCACCGTCTTATCATGACTTCCCGATACGATGAACTCTGAATCACTGGATATAGCCACAGCATATACACAACTAGTGTGATCACTCATGGTCTTACAGGTACCTGTCTTGACGTCCCATAGTCTCACCGTCTTATCATCACTTCCCGATACGATGAACTCTGAATCACTGGATATAGCCACAGCATATACACAACTAGTGTGACCACTCATGGTCTTACAGGTACCTGTCTTGACGTCCCATAGTCTCACAGTATTATAATAACTTCCCGATACAATGAACTCTGAATCACTGGATATAGCCACAGCATATACATAACTAGTGTGACCACTCATGGTCTTACAGGTACCTGTCTTGACGTCCCATAGTCTCACCGTCTAATCTGCACTTCCCGATACGATGAACTCTGAATCACTGGATATAGCCGCAGTATATACATAACTAGTGTGACAACTCATGGTCTTACAGGTACCTGTCTTGACGTCCCATAGTCTCACAGTATTATAATAACTTCCCGATACAATGAACTCTGAATCACTGGATATAGCCACAGCATATACATAACTAGTGTGACCACTCATGGTCTTACAGGTACCTGTCTTGACGTCCCATAGTCTCACCGTCTAATCTGCACTTCCCGATACGATGAACTCTGAATCACTAGATATAGCCGCAGTATATACATAATGTGTGTGACAACTCATGGTCTTACAGGTACCTGTCTTGACGTCCCATAGTCTCACCGTCTTATCATGACTTCCCGATACAATGAACTCTGAATCACTGGATATAGCCACAGCATATACATAACTAGTGTGACCACTCATGGTCTTACAGGTACCTGTCTTGACGTCCCATAGTCTCACCGTCTAATCTGCACTTCCCGATACGATGAACTCTGAATCACTGGATATAGCCACAGCATATACATAACTAGTGTGACAACTCATGGTCTTACAGGTACCTGTCTTGACGTCCCATAGTCTCACCGTCTTATCATCACTTCCCGATACAATGAACTCTGAATCACTGGATATAGACACAGATCTTACATAACTAGTGTGACCACTCATGGTCTTACAGGTACCTGTCTTGACGTCCCATAGTCTCACCGTCTTATCATCACTTCCCGATACGATGAACTCTGAATCACTGGATATAGCCACAGTATATACATAACTAGTGTGACAACTCATGGTCTTACAGGTACCTGTCTTGACGTCCCATAGTCTCACAGTATTATAATAACTTCCCGATACAATGAACTCTGAATCACTGGATATAGCCACAGCATATACATAACTAGTGTGACCACTCATGGTCTTACAGGTACCTGTCTTCACGTCCCATAGTCTCACAGTATTATAATAACTTCCCGATACAATGAACTCTGAATCACTAGATATAGCCGCAGTATATACATAATGTGTGTGACCACTCATGGTCTTACAGGTACCTGTCTTGACGTCCCATAGTCTCACCGTCTTATCATCACTTCCCGATACGATGAACTCTGAATCACTGGATATAGCCACAGCATATACACAACTAGTGTGACAACTCATGGTCTTACAGGTACCTGTCTTGACGTCCCATAGTCTCACCGTCTAATCTGCACTTCCCGATACGATGAACTCTGAATCACTGGATATAGCCACAGCATATACAGAATCTGTGTGACCACTCATGGTCTTACAGGTACCTGTCTTGACGTCCCATAGTCTCACCGTCTTATCATCACTTCCCGATACAATGAACTCTGAATCACTGGATATAGCCGCAGTATATACATAACTAGTGTGACCACTCATGGTCTTACAGGTACCTGTCTTGACGTCCCATAGTCTCACCGTCTTATCATCACTTCCCGATACGATGAACTCTGAATCACTGGATATAGCCACAGCATATACATAACTAGTGTGACCACTCATGGTCTTACAGGTACCTGTCTTGACGTCCCATAGTCTCACCGTCTTATCATCACTTCCCGATACAATGAACTCTGAATCACTGGATATAGCCACAGCATATACAGAATCTGTGTGACCACTCATGGTCTTACAGGTACCTGTCTTGACGTCCCATAGTCTCACCGTCTTATCATCACTTCCCGATACGATGAACTCTGAATCACTGGATATAGCCACAGCATATACACAACTAGTGTGACCACTCATGGTCTTACAGGTACCTGTCTTGACGTCCCATAGTCTCACCGTCTTATCATGACTTCCCGATACGATGAACTCTGAATCACTGGATATAGCCACAGCATATTCACAACTAGTGTGACCACTCATGGTCTTACAGGTACCTGTCTTGACGTCCCATAGTCTCACCGTCTTATCATCACTTCCCGATACGATGAACTCTGAATCACTGGATATAGCCACAGCATATACACAACTAGTGTGATCACTCATGGTCTTACAGGTACCTGTCTTGACGTCCCATAGTCTCACCGTCTTATCATGACTTCCCGATACAATGAACTCTGAATCACTGGATATAGACACAGATCTTACATAACTAGTGTGACCACTCATGGTCTTACAGGTACCTGTCTTGACGTCCCATAGTCTCACCGTCTAATCTGCACTTCCCGATACGATGAACTCTGAATCACTGGATATAGCCACAGCATATACAGAATCTGTGTGACCACTCATGGTCTTACAGGTACCTGTCTTGACGTCCCATAGTCTCACAGTATTATAATAACTTCCCGATACAATGAACTCTGAATCACTGGATATAGCCACAGCATATACATAACTAGTGTGACCACTCATGGTCTTACAGGTACCTGTCTTGACGTCCCATAGTCTCACCGTCTAATCTGCACTTCCCGATACGATGAACTCTGAATCACTGGATATAGCCACAGCATATACATAACTAGTGTGACAACTCATGGTCTTACAGGTACCTGTCTTGACGTCCCATAGTCTCACCGTCTTATCATGACTTCCCGATACAATGAACTCTGAATCACTGGATATAGCCACAGCATATACATAACTAGTGTGACCACTCATGGTCTTACAGGTACCTGTCTTGACGTCCCATAGTCTCACCGTCTAATCTGCACTTCCCGATACGATGAACTCTGAATCACTGGATATAGCCACAGCATATACATAACTAGTGTGACAACTCATGGTCTTACAGGTACCTGTCTTGACGTCCCATAGTCTCACCGTCTTATCATCACTTCCCGATACAATGAACTCTGAATCACTGGATATAGCCACAGCATATACATAACTAGTGTGACCACTCATGGTCTTACAGGTACCTGTCTTGACGTCCCATAGTCTCACCGTCTTATCATCACTTCCCGATACGATGAACTCTGAATCACTGGATATAGCCACAGTATATACATAACTAGTGTGACAACTCATGGTCTTACAGGTACCTGTCTTGACGTCCCATAGTCTCACAGTATTATAATAACTTCCCGATACAATGAACTCTGAATCACTGGATATAGCCACAGCATATACATAACTAGTGTGACCACTCATGGTCTTACAGGTACCTGTCTTCACGTCCCATAGTCTCACAGTATTATAATAACTTCCCGATACAATGAACTCTGAATCACTAGATATAGCCGCAGTATATACATAATGTGTGTGACCACTCATGGTCTTACAGGTACCTGTCTTGACGTCCCATAGTCTCACCGTCTTATCATCACTTCCCGATACGATGAACTCTGAATCACTGGATATAGCCACAGCATATACACAACTAGTGTGACAACTCATGGTCTTACAGGTACCTGTCTTGACGTCCCATAGTCTCACCGTCTAATCTGCACTTCCCGATACGATGAACTCTGAATCACTGGATATAGCCACAGCATATACAGAATCTGTGTGACCACTCATGGTCTTACAGGTACCTGTCTTGACGTCCCATAGTCTCACCGTCTTATCATCACTTCCCGATACAATGAACTCTGAATCACTGGATATAGCCGCAGTATATACATAACTAGTGTGACCACTCATGGTCTTACAGGTACCTGTCTTGACGTCCCATAGTCTCACCGTCTTATCATAACTTCCCGATACGATGAACTCTGAATCACTGGATATAGCCACAGCATATACATAACTAGTGTGACCACTCATGGTCTTACAGGTACCTGTCTTGACGTCCCATAGTCTCACCGTCTTATCATCACTTCCCGATACAATGAACTCTGAATCACTGGATATAGCCACAGCATATACAGAATCTGTGTGACCACTCATGGTCTTACAGGTACCTGTCTTGACGTCCCATAGTCTCACCGTCTTATCATCACTTCCCGATACGATGAACTCTGAATCACTGGATATAGCCATAGATCTTACATAACTAGTGTGACCACTCATGGTCTTACAGGTACCTGTCTTGACGTCCCATAGTCTCACCGTCTTATCATCACTTCCCGATACGATGAACTCTGAATCACTGGATATAGACACAGCATATACAGAATCTGTGTGACCACTCATGGTCTTACAGGTACCTGTCTTGACGTCCCATAGTCTCACCGTCTTATCATCACTTCCCGATACGATGAACTCTGAATCACTGGATATAGACACAGATCTTACATAACTAGTGTGACCACTCATGGTCTTACAGGTACCTGTCTTCACGTCCCATAGTCTCACAGTATTATAATAACTTCCCGATACAATGAACTCTGAATCACTAGATATAGCCGCAGTATATACATAACTAGTGTGACCACTCATGGTCTTACAGGTACCTGTCTTGACGTCCCATAGTCTCACCGTCTTATCATAACTTCCCGATACGATGAACTCTGAATCACTGGATATAGCCACAGCATATACACAACTAGTGTGACCACTCATGGTCTTACAGGTACCTGTCTTGACGTCCCATAGTCTCACCGTCTTATCATAACTTCCCGATACGATGAACTCTGAATCACTGGATATAGCCACAGCATATACATAACTAGTGTGACAACTCATGGTCTTACAGGTACCTGTCTTGACGTCCCATAGTCTCACCGTCTTATCATCACTTCCCGATACGATGAACTCTGAATCACTGGATATAGACAAAGATCTTACATAACTAGTGTGACCACTCATGGTCTTACAGGTACCTGTCTTGACGTCCCATAGTCTCACCGTATTATCTAAACTTCCCGATACGATGAACTCTGAATCACTGGATATAGACACAGATCTTACATAACTAGTGTGACAACTCATGGTCTTACAGGTACCTGTCTTCACGTCCCATAGTCTCACAGTATTATAATAACTTCCCGATACGATGAACTCTGAATCACTGTATATAGACACAGATCTTACATAACTAGTGTGACCACTCATGGTCTTACAGGTACCTGTCTTGACGTCCCATAGTCTCACCGTCTTATCATCACTTCCCGATACAATGAACTCTGAATCACTGGATATAGCCACAGCATATACACAACTAGTGTGATCACTCATGGTCTTACAGGTACCTGTCTTGACGTCCCATAGTCTCACCGTCTAATCTGCACTTCCCGATACGATGAACTCTGAATCACTGGATATAGCCACAGCATATAAAGAATCTGTGTGACCACTCATGGTCTTACAGGTACCTGTCTTGACGTCCCATAGTCTCACCGTCTTATCATCACTTCCCGATACAATGAACTCTGAATCACCGGATACAGCCACAGCATATAAAACATTAGTGTGACCACTCATGGTCTTACAGGTACCTGTCTTGACGTCCCATAGTCTCACCGTCTAATCATAACTTCCCGATACGATGAACTCTGAATCACTGGATATAGCCACAGATAATACAGAATCTGTGTGACCACTCATGGTCTTACAGGTACCTGTCTTGACGTCCCATAGTCTCACCGTCTAATCATGACTTCCCGATACGAAGAACTCTGAATCACTGGATATAGCCACAGCATATACAGACTATCTGTGTGACCACTCATGGTCTTACAGGTACCTGTCTTGACGTCCCATAGTCTCACCGTCTTATCTCTACTTCCCGATACGATGAACTCTGAATCACTGGATATAGCCACAGCATATACATAACTAGTGTGACCACTCATGGTCTTACAGGTACCTGTCTTGACGTCCCATAGTCTCACCGTCTTATCAGAACTTCCCGATACAATGAACTCTGAATCACTGGATATAGCCATAGATCTTACATAACTAGTGTGACCACTCATGGTCTTACAGGTACCTGTCTTGACGTCCCATAGTCTCACCGTCTTATCATCACTTCCCGATACGATGAACTCTGAATCACTGGATATAGACAAAGATCTTACATAACTAGTGTGACCACTCATGGTCTTACAGGTACCTGTCTTGACGTCCCATAGTCTCACCGTATTATCTAAACTTCCCGATACGATGAACTCTGAATCACTGGATATAGACACAGATCTTACATAACTAGTGTGACAACTCATGGTCTTACAGGTACCTGTCTTCACGTCCCATAGTCTCACAGTATTATAATAACTTCCCGATACGATGAACTCTGAATCACTGTATATAGACACAGATCTTACATAACTAGTGTGACCACTCATGGTCTTACAGGTACCTGTCTTGACGTCCCATAGTCTCACCGTCTTATCATCACTTCCCGATACAATGAACTCTGAATCACTGGATATAGCCACAGCATATACACAACTAGTGTGATCACTCATGGTCTTACAGGTACCTGTCTTGACGTCCCATAGTCTCACCGTCTAATCTGCACTTCCCGATACGATGAACTCTGAATCACTGGATATAGCCACAGCATATAAAGAATCTGTGTGACCACTCATGGTCTTACAGGTACCTGTCTTGACGTCCCATAGTCTCACCGTCTTATCATCACTTCCCGATACAATGAACTCTGAATCACCGGATACAGCCACAGCATATAAAACATTAGTGTGACCACTCATGGTCTTACAGGTACCTGTCTTGACGTCCCATAGTCTCACCGTCTAATCATAACTTCCCGATACGATGAACTCTGAATCACTGGATATAGCCACAGATAATACAGAATCTGTGTGACCACTCATGGTCTTACAGGTACCTGTCTTGACGTCCCATAGTCTCACCGTCTAATCATGACTTCCCGATACGAAGAACTTTGAATCACTGGATATAGACACAGATCTTACATAACTAGTGTGACCACTCATGGTCTTACAGGTACCTGTCTTGACGTCCCATAGTCTCACCGTCTTATCATCACTTCCCGATACGATGAACTCTGAATCACTGGATATAGCCACAGCATATACAGAATCTGTGTGACCACTCATGGTCTTACAGGTACCTGTCTTGACGTCCCATAGTCTCACCGTCTAATCATAACTTCCCGATACGATGAACTCTGAATTACTGGATATAACCACAGCATATACATAATGTGTGTGACCACTCATGGTCTTACAGGTACCTGTCTTGACGTCCCATAGTCTCACCGTCTTATCATAACTTCCCGATACGATGAACTCTGAATCACTGGATATAGACAAAGATCTTACATAACTAGTGTGACCACTCATGGTCTTACAGGTACCTGTCTTGACGTCCCATAGTCTCACCGTATTATCTAAACTTCCCGATACGATGAACTCTGAATCACTGGATATAGCCACAGATCTTACATAACTAGTGTGACCACTCATGGTCTTACAGGTACCTGTCTTGACGTCCCATAGTCTCACCGTCTTATCAGAACTTCCCGATACGATGAACTCTGAATCACTGGATATAGCCACAGCATATACAGAATCTGTGTGACCACTCATGGTCTTACAGGTACCTGTCTTGACGTCCCATAGTCTCACCGTCTAATCATAACTTCCCGATACGATGAACTCTGAATTACTGGATATAACCACAGCATAATGTGTGTACTCATGGTCTTACAGGTACCTGTCTTGACGTCCCATAGTCTCACCGTCTTATCATAACTTCCCGATACGATGAACTCTGAATCACTGGATATAGACAAAGATCTTACATAACTAGTGTGACCACTCATGGTCTTACAGGTACCTGTCTTGACGTCCCATAGTCTCACCGTCTTATCAGAACTTCCCGATACGATGAACTCTGAATCACTGGATATAGCCACAGATCTTACATAACTAGTGTGACCACTCATGGTCTTACAGGTACCTGTCTTGACGTCCCATAGTCTCACCGTCTTATCAGAACTTCCCGATACGATGAACTCTGAATCACTGGATATAGCCACAGCATATACAGAATCTGTGTGACCACTCATGGTCTTACAGGTACCTGTCTTGACGTCCCATAGTCTCACCGTCTTATCATCACTTCCCGATACAATGAACTCTGAATCACTGGATATAGCCACAGATAATACAGAACTGTGTGACCACTCATGGTCTTACAGGTACCTGTCTTGACGTCCCATAGTCTCACCGTCTTATCAGAACTTCCCGATACGATGAACTCTGAATCACTAGATATAGCCGCAGTATATACATAACTAGTGTGACAACTCATGGTCTTACAGGTACCTGTCTTGACGTCCCATAGTCTCACCGTCTTATCATCACTTCCCGATACAATGAACTCTGAATCACTGGATATAGCCACAGCATATACATAACTAGTGTGACCACTCATGGTCTTACAGGTACCTGTCTTGACGTCCCATAGTCTCACCGTCATATCATCACTTCCCGATACGATGAACTCTGAATCACTGGATATAGACAAAGATCTTACATAACTAGTGTGACAACTCATGGTCTTACAGGTACCTGTCTTGACGTCCCATAGTCTCACCGTATTATCTCTACTTCCCGATACGATGAACTCTGAATCACTGGATATAGCCACAGCATATACACAACTAGTGTGATCACTCATGGTCTTACAGGTACCTGTCTTGACGTCCCATAGTCTCACCGTATTATAATAACTTCCCGATACGATGAACTCTGAATCACTGGATATAGCCACAGCATATACAGAATCTGTGTGACCACTCATGGTCTTACAGGTACCTGTCTTGACGTCCCATAGTCTCACCGTCTTATCATCACTTCCCGATACGATGAACTCTGAATCACTGGATATAGCCACAGCATATAAAGAATCTGTGTGACCACTCATGGTCTTACAGGTACCTGTCTTGACGTCCCATAGTCTCACCGTCTTATCATCACTTCCCGATACGATGAACTCTGAATCACTGGATATAGCCACAGCATATAAAGAATCTGTGTGACCACTCATGGTCTTACAGGTACCTGTCTTGACGTCCCATAGTCTCACCGTCTTATCATCACTTCCCGATACAATGAACTCTGAATCACCGGATACAGCCACAGCATATAAAACATTAGTGTGACCACTCATGGTCTTACAGGTACCTGTCTTGACGTCCCATAGTCTCACCGTCTAATCATAACTTCCCGATACGATGAACTCTGAATCACTGGATATAGCCACAGATAATACAGAATCTGTGTGACCACTCATGGTCTTACAGGTACCTGTCTTGACGTCCCATAGTCTCACCGTCTAATCATGACTTCCCGATACGAAGAACTCTGAATCACTGGATATAGACACAGATCTTACATAACTAGTGTGACCACTCATGGTCTTACAGGTACCTGTCTTGACGTCCCATAGTCTCACCGTCTTATCATCACTTCCCGATACGATGAACTCTGAATCACTGGATATAGCCACAGCATATACAGAATCTGTGTGACCACTCATGGTCTTACAGGTACCTGTCTTGACGTCCCATAGTCTCACCGTCTAATCATAACTTCCCGATACGATGAACTCTGAATTACTGGATATAACCACAGCATATACATAATGTGTGTGACCACTCATGGTCTTACAGGTACCTGTCTTGACGTCCCATAGTCTCACCGTATTATCTAAACTTCCCGATACGATGAACTCTGAATCACTGGATATAGCCACAGATCTTACATAACTAGTGTGACCACTCATGGTCTTACAGGTACCTGTCTTGACGTCCCATAGTCTCACCGTCTTATCATCACTTCCCGATACAATGAACTCTGAATTACTGGATATAGACACAGATCTTACATAACTAGTGTGACCACTCATGGTCTTACAGGTACCTGTCTTGACGTCCCATAGTCTCACCGTCTTATCAGAACTTCCCGATACGATGAACTCTGAATCACTGGATATAGCCACAGCATATACAGAATCTGTGTGACCACTCATGGTCTTACAGGTACCTGTCTTGACGTCCCATAGTCTCACCGTATTATCATGACTTCCCGATACAATGAACTCTGAATCACTGGATATAGCCACAGCATATACACAACTAGTGTGACCACTCATGGTCTTACAGGTACCTGTCTTGACGTCCCATAGTCTCACCGTCTTATCAGAACTTCCCGATACGATGAACTCTGAATCACTGGATATAGACACAGATCTTACATAACTAGTGTGACCACTCATGGTCTTACAGGTACCTGTCTTGACGTCCCATAGTCTCACCGTCTTATCTCCACTTCCCGATACGATGAACTCTGAATCACTGGATATAGCCACAGATATACAGAATCTGTGTGACCACTCATGGTCTTACAGGTACCTGTCTTGACGTCCCATAGTCTCACCGTCTTATCAGAACTTCCCGATACAATGAACTCTGAATCACTGGATATAGACACAGATCTTACATAACTAGTGTGACCACTCATGGTCTTACAGGTACCTGTCTTGACGTCCCATAGTCTCACCGTCTAATCATAACTTCCCGATACGATGAACTCTGAATCACTGGATATAGCCACAGCATATACATAACTAGTGTGACCACTCATGGTCTTACAGGTACCTGTCTTGACGTCCCATAGTCTCACCGTCTTATCATCACTTCCCGATACGATGAACTCTGAATCACTGGATATAGACACAGATCTTACATAACTAGTGTGACCACTCATGGTCTTACAGGTACCTGTCTTGACGTCCCATAGTCTCACCGTCTTATCATAACTTCCCGATACGATGAACTCTGAATCACTGGATATAGACACAGATCTTACATAACTAGTGTGACCACTCATGGTCTTACAGGTACCTGTCTTGACGTCCCATTGTCTCACCGTATTATCTCCACTTCCCGATACGATGAACTCTGAATCACTGGATATAGCCACAGCATATACAGAATCTGTGTGACCACTCATGGTCTTACAGGTACCTGTCTTGACGTCCCATAGTCTCACCGTCTTATCATCACTTCCCGATACGATGAACTCTGAATCACTGGATATAGCCACAGCATATACAGAATCTGTGTGACCACTCATGGTCTTACAGGTACCTGTCTTGACGTCCCATAGTCTCACCGTCTTATCATCACTTCCCGATACAATGAACTCTGAATCACTGGATATAGCCACAGCATATACAGAATCTGTGTGACCACTCATGGTCTTACAGGTACCTGTCTTGACGTCCCATAGTCTCACCGTCTTATCATCACTTCCCGATACGATGAACTCTGAATCACTAGATATAGCCGCAGTATATACATAACTAGTGTGACCACTCATGGTCTTACAGGTACCTGTCTTGACGTCCCATAGTCTCACCGTCTTATCATCACTTCCCGATACGATGAACTCTGAATCACTGGATATAGCCACAGCATATACAGAATCTGTGTGACCACTCATGGTCTTACAGGTACCTGTCTTGACGTCCCATAGTCTCACCGTCTTATCATCACTTCCCGATACGATGAACTCTGAATCACTGGATATAGCCACAGCATATACACAACTAGTGTGACCACTCATGGTCTTACAGGTACCTGTCTTGACGTCCCATAGTCTCACCGTCTTATCATGACTTCCCGATACGATGAACTCTGAATCACTGGATATAGCCACAGCATATACATAACTAGTGTGACCACTCATGGTCTTACAGGTACCTGTCTTGACGTCCCATAGTCTCACCGTATTATCTCTACTTCCCGATACGATGAACTCTGAATCACTGGATATAGCCACAGCATATACAGAATCTGTGTGACCACTCATGGTCTTACAGGTACCTGTCTTGACGTCCCATAGTCTCACCGTCTTATCATCACTTCCCGATACGATGAACTCTGAATCACTAGATATAGCCGCAGTATATACATAACTAGTGTGACCACTCATGGTCTTACAGGTACCTGTCTTGACGTCCCATAGTCTCACCGTCTTATCATCACTTCCCGATACGATGAACTCTGAATCACTGGATATAGCCACAGTATATACATAACTAGTGTGACCACTCATGGTCTTACAGGTACCTGTCTTGACGTCCCATAGTCTCACCGTCTTATCATCACTTCTCGATACGATGAACTCTGAATCACTGGATATAGCCACAGCATATACACAACTAGTGTGACCACTCATGGTCTTACAGGTACCTGTTTTGACGTCCCATAGTCTCACCGTATTATCTCCACTTCCCGATACGATGAACTCTGAATCACTGGATATAGCCACATCATATACATAACTAGTGTGACCACTCATGGTCTTACAGGTACCTGTCTTGACGTCCCATTGTCTCACCGTATTATCATCACTTCCCGATACGATGAACTCTGAATCACTGGATATAGCCACAGCATATACAGAATCTGTGTGACCACTCATGGTCTTACAGGTACCTGTCTTGACGTCCCATAGTCTCACCGTCTTATCAGAACTTCCCGATACGATGAACTCTGAATCACTGGATATAGCCACAGTATATACATAACTAGTGTGACCACTCATGGTCTTACAGGTACCTGTCTTGACGTCCCATAGTCTCACCGTCTTATCATCACTTCCCGATACGATGAACTCTGAATCACTGGATATAGACACAGATCTTACATAACTAGTGTGACCACTCATGGTCTTACAGGTACCTGTCTTGACGTCCCATAGTCTCACCGTCTTATCTCCACTTCCCGATACGATGAACTCTGAATCACTGGATATAGCCACAGCATATACACAACTAGTGTGATCACTCATGGTCTTACAGGTACCTGTCTTGACGTCCCATTGTCTCACCGTATTATCTCCACTTCCCGATACGATGAACTCTGAATCACTGGATATAGCCACAGCATATACATAACTAGTGTGACCACTCATGGTCTTACAGGTACCTGTCTTGACGTCCCATAGTCTCACCGTCTTATCATCACTTCCCGATACAATGAACTCTGAATCACTGGATATAGCCACAGCATATACAGAATCTGTGTGACCACTCATGGTCTTACAGGTACCTGTCTTGACGTCCCATAGTCTCACCGTCTTATCAGAACTTCCCGATACGATGAACTCTGAATCACTGGATATAGCCATAGATCTTACATAACTAGTGTGACCACTCATGGTCTTACAGGTACCTGTCTTGACGTCCCATAGTCTCACCGTCTTATCAGAACTTCCCGATACGATGAACTCTGAATCACTGGATATAGACAAAGATCTTACATAACTAGTGTGACCACTCATGGTCTTACAGGTACCTGTCTTGACGTCCCATAGTCTCACCGTCTTATCAGAACTTCCCGATACGATGAACTCTGAATCACTGGATATAGCCACAGTATATACATAACTAGTGTGACCACTCATGGTCTTACAGGTACCTGTCTTGACGTCCCATAGTCTCACCGTCTTATCATCACTTCTCGATACGATGAACTCTGAATCACTGGATATAGCCACAGCATATACACAACTAGTGTGACCACTCATGGTCTTACAGGTACCTGTTTTGACGTCCCATTGTCTCACCGTATTATCTCCACTTCCCGATACGATGAACTCTGAATCACTGGATATAGCCACAGCATATACAGAATCTGTGTGACCACTCATGGTCTTACAGGTACCTGTCTTGACGTCCCATAGTCTCACCGTCTTATCATCACTTCCCGATACGATGAACTCTGAATCACTGGATATAGACACAGCATATACATAACTAGTGTGACCACTCATGGTCTTACAGGTACCTGTCTTGACGTCCCATAGTCTCACCGTCTTATCAGAACTTCCCGATACGATGAACTCTGAATCACTGGATATAGCCACAGCATATACAGAATCTGTGTGACCACTCATGGTCTTACAGGTACCTGTCTTGACGTCCCATAGTCTCACCGTATTATCTCTACTTCCCGATACGATGAACTCTGAATCACTGGATATAGCCACAGATAATACAGAATCTGTGTGACCACTCATGGTCTTACAGGTACCTGTCTTGACGTCCCATAGTCTCACCGTCTTATCATCACTTCCCGATACGATGAACTCTGAATCACTGGATATAGCCACAGCATATACAGAATCTGTGTGACCACTCATGGTCTTACAGGTACCTGTCTTGACGTCCCATAGTCTCACCGTCTTATCAGAACTTCCCGATACGATGAACTCTGAATCACTGGATATAGCCACAGCATATACAGAATCTGTGTGACCACTCATGGTCTTACAGGTACCTGTCTTGACGTCCCATAGTCTCACCGTCTTATCATCACTTCCCGATACGATGAACTCTGAATCACTGGATATAGCCACAGCATATACAGAATCTGTGTGACCACTCATGGTCTTACAGGTACCTGTCTTGACGTCCCATAGTCTCACCGTCTAATCATAACTTCCCGATACGATGAACTCTGAATTACTGGATATAACCACAGCATATACATAATGTGTGTGACCACTCATGGTCTTACAGGTACCTGTCTTGACGTCCCATAGTCTCACCGTCTTATCATCACTTCCCGATACGATGAACTCTGAATCACTGGATATAGCCACAGCATATACAGAATCTGTGTGACCACTCATGGTCTTACAGGTACCTGTCTTGACGTCCCATAGTCTCACCGTCTTATCATCACTTCCCGATACAATGAACTCTGAATCACTGGATATAGCCACAGCATATACATAACTAGTGTGACCACTCATGGTCTTACAGGTACCTGTCTTGACGTCCCATAGTCTCACCGTCTTATCATCACTTCCCGATACGATGAACTCTGAATCACTGGATATAGCCACAGCATATACACAACTAGTGTGACCACTCATGGTCTTACAGGTACCTGTCTTGACGTCCCATAGTCTCACCGTCTTATCATCACTTCCCGATACGATGAACTCTGAATCACTGGATATAGCCATAGATCTTACATAACTAGTGTGACCACTCATGGTCTTACAGGTACCTGTCTTGACGTCCCATAGTCTCACCGTCTTATCATCACTTCCCGATACGATGAACTCTGAATCACTGGATATAGACAAAGATCTTACATAACTAGTGTGACCACTCATGGTCTTACAGGTACCTGTCTTGACGTCCCATAGTCTCACCGTCTTATCAGAACTTCCCGATACGATGAACTCTGAATCACTGGATATAGCCACAGTATATACATAACTAGTGTGACCACTCATGGTCTTACAGGTACCTGTCTTGACGTCCCATAGTCTCACCGTCTTATCATCACTTCTCGATACGATGAACTCTGAATCACTGGATATAGCCACAGCATATACACAACTAGTGTGACCACTCATGGTCTTACAGGTACCTGTTTTGACGTCCCATAGTCTCACCGTATTATCTCCACTTCCCGATACGATGAACTCTGAATCACTGGATATAGCCACATCATATACATAACTAGTGTGACCACTCATGGTCTTACAGGTACCTGTCTTGACGTCCCATTGTCTCACCGTATTATCATCACTTCCCGATACGATGAACTCTGAATCACTGGATATAGCCACAGCATATACAGAATCTGTGTGACCACTCATGGTCTTACAGGTACCTGTCTTGACGTCCCATAGTCTCACCGTCTTATCAGAACTTCCCGATACGATGAACTCTGAATCACTGGATATAGCCACAGTATATACATAACTAGTGTGACCACTCATGGTCTTACAGGTACCTGTCTTGACGTCCCATAGTCTCACCGTCTTATCATCACTTCCCGATACGATGAACTCTGAATCACTGGATATAGACACAGATCTTACATAACTAGTGTGACCACTCATGGTCTTACAGGTACCTGTCTTGACGTCCCATAGTCTCACCGTCTTATCTCCACTTCCCGATACGATGAACTCTGAATCACTGGATATAGCCACAGCATATACAGAATCTGTGTGACCACTCATGGTCTTACAGGTACCTGTCTTGACGTCCCATAGTCTCACCGTCTTATCAGAACTTCCCGATACGATGAACTCTGAATCACTGGATATAGACAAAGATCTTACATAACTAGTGTGACCACTCATGGTCTTACAGGTACCTGTCTTGACGTCCCATAGTCTCACCGTATTATCATGACTTCCCGATACGATGAACTCTGAATCACTGGATATAGACACAGATCTTACATAACTAGTGTGACCACTCATGGTCTTACAGGTACCTGTCTTGACGTCCCATAGTCTCACCGTATTATCTCTACTTCCCGATACGATGAACTCTGAATCACTGGATATAGCCACAGATAATACAGAATCTGTGTGACCACTCATGGTCTTACAGGTACCTGTCTTGACGTCCCATAGTCTCACCGTATTATCTCCACTTCCCGATACGATGAACTCTGAATCACTGGATATAGCCACATCATATACATAACTAGTGTGACCACTCATGGTCTTACAGGTACCTGTCTTGACGTCCCATTGTCTCACCGTATTATCATCACTTCCCGATACGATGAACTCTGAATCACTGGATATAGCCACAGCATATACAGAATCTGTGTGACCACTCATGGTCTTACAGGTACCTGTCTTGACGTCCCATAGTCTCACCGTCTTATCAGAACTTCCCGATACGATGAACTCTGAATCACTGGATATAGCCACAGTATATACATAACTAGTGTGACCACTCATGGTCTTACAGGTACCTGTCTTGACGTCCCATAGTCTCACCGTCTTATCATCACTTCCCGATACGATGAACTCTGAATCACTGGATATAGACACAGATCTTACATAACTAGTGTGACCACTCATGGTCTTACAGGTACCTGTCTTGACGTCCCATAGTCTCACCGTCTTATCTCCACTTCCCGATACGATGAACTCTGAATCACTGGATATAGCCACAGCATATACAGAATCTGTGTGACCACTCATGGTCTTACAGGTACCTGTCTTGACGTCCCATAGTCTCACCGTCTTATCAGAACTTCCCGATACGATGAACTCTGAATCACTGGATATAGACAAAGATCTTACATAACTAGTGTGACCACTCATGGTCTTACAGGTACCTGTCTTGACGTCCCATAGTCTCACCGTATTATCATGACTTCCCGATACGATGAACTCTGAATCACTGGATATAGACACAGATCTTACATAACTAGTGTGACCACTCATGGTCTTACAGGTACCTGTCTTGACGTCCCATAGTCTCACCGTATTATCTCTACTTCCCGATACGATGAACTCTGAATCACTGGATATAGCCACAGCATATACACAACTAGTGTGACCACTCATGGTCTTACAGGTACCTGTCTTGACGTCCCATAGTCTCACCGTCTAATCATAACTTCCCGATACGATGAACTCTGAATTACTGGATATAACCACAGCATATACATAATGTGTGTGACCACTCATGGTCTTACAGGTACCTGTCTTGACGTCCCATAGTCTCACCGTATTATCTCTACTTCCCGATACGATGAACTCTGAATCACTGGATATAGCCACAGCATATACAGAATCTGTGTGACCACTCATGGTCTTACAGGTACCTGTCTTGACGTCCCATAGTCTCACCGTATAATCATAACTTCCCGATACGATGAACTCTGAATTACTGGATATAGCCACAGCATATACATAATGTGTGTGACCACTCATGGTCTTACAGGTACCTGTCTTGACGTCCCATAGTCTCACCGTCTTATCATCACTTCCCGATACGATGAACTCTGAATCACTGGATATAGCCACAGTATATACATAACTAGTGTGACCACTCATGGTCTTACAGGTACCTGTCTTGACGTCCCATAGTCTCACCGTCTTATCATCACTTCCCGATACAATGAACTCTGAATCACTGGATATAGCCACAGCATATACATAATGTGTGTGACCACTCATGGTCTTACAGGTACCTGTCTTGACGTCCCATAGTCTCACCGTCTTATCATCACTTCCCGATACGATGAACTCTGAATCACTGGATATAGACACAGATCTTACATAACTAGTGTGACCACTCATGGTCTTACAGGTACCTGTCTTGACGTCCCATAGTCTCACCGTCTTATCTCTACTTCCCGATACGATGAACTCTGAATCACTGGATATAGCCACAGCATATACATAACTAGTGTGACCACTCATGGTCTTACAGGTACCTGTCTTGACGTCCCATAGTCTCACCGTCTAATCATAACTTCCCGATACGATGAACTCTGAATTACTGGATATAACCACAGCATATACACAACTAGTGTGACCACTCATGGTCTTACAGGTACCTGTCTTGACGTCCCATAGTCTCACCGTCTTATCATGACTTCCCGATACGATGAACTCTGAATCACTGGATATAGCCACAGCATATACATAACTAGTGTGACCACTCATGGTCTTACAGGTACCTGTCTTGACGTCCCATAGTCTCACCGTCTTATCATCACTTCCCGATACGATGAACTCTGAATCACTGGATATAGCCACAGCATATACATAACTAGTGTGACCACTCATGGTCTTACAGGTACCTGTCTTGACGTCCCATAGTCTCACCGTATTATCATCACTTCCCGATACGATGAACTCTGAATCACTGGATATAGCCACAGCATATACAGAATCTGTGTGACCACTCATGGTCTTACAGGTACCTGTCTTGACGTCCCATAGTCTCACCGTATTATCATCACTTCCCGATACAATGAACTCTGAATCACTGGATATAGCCACAGCATATACACAACTAGTGTGACCACTCATGGTCTTACAGGTACCTGTTTTGACGTCCCATAGTCTCACCGTATTATCTCCACTTCCCGATACGATGAACTCTGAATCACTGGATATAGCCACAGCATATACATAACTAGTGTGACCACTCATGGTCTTACAGGTACCTGTCTTGACGTCCCATAGTCTCACCGTCTTATCATCACTTCCCGATACAATGAACTCTGAATCACTGGATATAGCCACAGCATATACAGAATCTGTGTGACCACTCATGGTCTTACAGGTACCTGTCTTGACGTCCCATAGTCTCACCGTCTTATCAGAACTTCCCGATACGATGAACTCTGAATCACTGGATATAGCCACAGTATATACATAACTAGTGTGACCACTCATGGTCTTACAGGTACCTGTCTTGACGTCCCATAGTCTCACCGTCTTATCATCACTTCCCGATACAATGAACTCTGAATCACTGGATATAGCCACAGCATATACAGAATCTGTGTGACAACTCATGGTCTTACAGGTACCTGTCTTGACGTCCCATAGTCTCACCGTCTTATCATCACTTCCCGATACGATGAACTCTGAATCACTGGATATAGACACAGATCTTACATAACTAGTGTGACCACTCATGGTCTTACAGGTACCTGTCTTGACGTCCCATAGTCTCACCGTATTATCTCCACTTCCCGATACGATGAACTCTGAATCACTGGATATAGCCACAGCATATACATAACTAGTGTGACCACTCATGGTCTTACAGGTACCTGTCTTGACGTCCCATAGTCTCACCGTCTAATCTGCACTTCCCGATACGATGAACTCTGAATCACTGGATATAACAACAGCACATACATAATGTGTGTGACCACTCATGGTCTTACAGGTACCTGTCTTGACGTCCCATAGTCTCACCGTATTATCATCACTTCCCGATACAATGAACTCTGAATCACTGGATATAGCCACAGCATATACATAACTAGTGTGACCACTCATGGTCTTACAGGTACCTGTCTTGACGTCCCATAGTCTCACCGTCTTATCAGAACTTCCCGATACGATGAACTCTGAATTACTGGATATAGCCACAGTATATACATAACTAGTGTGACCACTCATGGTCTTACAGGTACCTGTCTTGACGTCCCATAGTCTCACCGTCTTATCATCACTTCCCGATACAATGAACTCTGAATCACTGGATATAGCCACAGCATATACATAACTAGTGTGACCACTCATGGTCTTACAGGTACCTGTCTTGACGTCCCATAGTCTCACCGTCTTATCATCACTTCCCGATACGATGAACTCTGAATCACTGGATATAGCCACAGCATATACACAACTAGTGTGACCACTCATGGTCTTACAGGTACCTGTCTTGACGTCCCATAGTCTCACCGTCTTATCAGAACTTCCCGATACGATGAACTCTGAATCACTGGATATAGCCACAGTATATACATAACTAGTGTGACCACTCATGGTCTTACAGGTACCTGTCTTGACGTCCCATAGTCTCACCGTCTTATCATCACTTCCCGATACAATGAACTCTGAATCACTGGATATAGCCACAGCATATACAGAATCTGTGTGACAACTCATGGTCTTACAGGTACCTGTCTTGACGTCCCATAGTCTCACCGTCTAATCATAACTTCCCGATACGATGAACTCTGAATTACTGGATATAGACACAGATCTTACATAACTAGTGTGACCACTCATGGTCTTACAGGTACCTGTCTTGACGTCCCATAGTCTCACCGTCTAATCTGCACTTCCCGATACGATGAACTCTGAATCACTGGATATAACAACAGCACATACATAATGTGTGTGACCACTCATGGTCTTACAGGTACCTGTCTTGACGTCCCATAGTCTCACCGTATTATCATCACTTCCCGATACAATGAACTCTGAATCACTGGATATAGCCACAGCATATACATAACTAGTGTGACCACTCATGGTCTTACAGGTACCTGTCTTGACGTCCCATAGTCTCACCGTCTTATCATCACTTCCCGATACGATGAACTCTGAATCACTGGATATAGCCACAGCATATACAGAATCTGTGTGACCACTCATGGTCTTACAGGTACCTGTCTTGACGTCCCATAGTCTCACCGTCTTATCATGACTTCCCGATACGATGAACTCTGAATTACTGGATATAGCCACAGTATATACATAACTAGTGTGACCACTCATGGTCTTACAGGTACCTGTCTTGACGTCCCATAGTCTCACCGTCTTATCATCACTTCCCGATACAATGAACTCTGAATCACTGGATATAGCCACAGCATATACATAACTAGTGTGACCACTCATGGTCTTACAGGTACCTGTCTTGACGTCCCATAGTCTCACCGTCTTATCATCACTTCCCGATACGATGAACTCTGAATCACTGGATATAGCCACAGCATATACACAACTAGTGTGACCACTCATGGTCTTACAGGTACCTGTCTTGACGTCCCATAGTCTCACCGTCTTATCAGAACTTCCCGATACGATGAACTCTGAATCACTGGATATAGCCACAGTATATACATAACTAGTGTGACCACTCATGGTCTTACAGGTACCTGTCTTGACGTCCCATAGTCTCACCGTCTTATCATCACTTCCCGATACAATGAACTCTGAATCACTGGATATAGCCACAGCATATACAGAATCTGTGTGACAACTCATGGTCTTACAGGTACCTGTCTTGACGTCCCATAGTCTCACCGTCTTATCATCACTTCCCGATACGATGAACTCTGAATCACTGGATATAGACACAGATCTTACATAACTAGTGTGACCACTCATGGTCTTACAGGTACCTGTCTTGACGTCCCATAGTCTCACCGTCTTATCTCTACTTCCCGATACGATGAACTCTGAATCACTGGATATAGCCACAGCATATACACAACTAGTGTGACCACTCATGGTCTTACAGGTACCTGTCTTGACGTCCCATAGTCTCACCGTCTAATCATAACTTCCCGATACGATGAACTCTGAATTACTGGATATAACCACAGCATATACATAATGTGTGTGACCACTCATGGTCTTACAGGTACCTGTCTTGACGTCCCATAGTCTCACCGTATTATCTCTACTTCCCGATACGATGAACTCTGAATCACTGGATATAGCCACAGCATATACAGAATCTGTGTGACCACTCATGGTCTTACAGGTACCTGTCTTGACGTCCCATAGTCTCACCGTATAATCATAACTTCCCGATACGATGAACTCTGAATTACTGGATATAGCCACAGCATATACATAATGTGTGTGACCACTCATGGTCTTACAGGTACCTGTCTTGACGTCCCATAGTCTCACCGTCTTATCATCACTTCCCGATACGATGAACTCTGAATCACTGGATATAGCCACAGCATATACAGAATCTGTGTGACCACTCATGGTCTTACAGGTACCTGTCTTGACGTCCCATAGTCTCACCGTCTTATCATGACTTCCCGATACGATGAACTCTGAATCACTGGATATAGCCACAGCATATACATAACTAGTGTGACCACTCATGGTCTTACAGGTACCTGTCTTGACGTCCCATAGTCTCACCGTCTTATCATCACTTCCCGATACAATGAACTCTGAATCACTGGATATAGCCACAGCATATACAGAATCTGTGTGACCACTCATGGTCTTACAGGTACCTGTCTTGACGTCCCATAGTCTCACCGTCTTATCAGAACTTCCCGATACGATGAACTCTGAATCACTGGATATAGCCACAGTATATACATAACTAGTGTGACCACTCATGGTCTTACAGGTACCTGTCTTGACGTCCCATAGTCTCACCGTCTTATCATCACTTCCCGATACAATGAACTCTGAATCACTGGATATAGCCACAGCATATACAGAATCTGTGTGACAACTCATGGTCTTACAGGTACCTGTCTTGACGTCCCATAGTCTCACCGTCTTATCATCACTTCCCGATACGATGAACTCTGAATCACTGGATATAGACACAGATCTTACATAACTAGTGTGACCACTCATGGTCTTACAGGTACCTGTCTTGACGTCCCATAGTCTCACCGTCTTATCTCTACTTCCCGATACGATGAACTCTGAATCACTGGATATAGCCACAGCATATACATAACTAGTGTGACCACTCATGGTCTTACAGGTACCTGTCTTGACGTCCCATAGTCTCACCGTCTAATCATAACTTCCCGATACGATGAACTCTGAATTACTGGATATAACCACAGCATATACACAACTAGTGTGACCACTCATGGTCTTACAGGTACCTGTCTTGACGTCCCATAGTCTCACCGTCTTATCATGACTTCCCGATACGATGAACTCTGAATCACTGGATATAGCCACAGCATATACATAACTAGTGTGACCACTCATGGTCTTACAGGTACCTGTCTTGACGTCCCATAGTCTCACCGTCTTATCATCACTTCCCGATACGATGAACTCTGAATCACTGGATATAGCCACAGCATATACAGAATCTGTGTGACCACTCATGGTCTTACAGGTACCTGTCTTGACGTCCCATAGTCTCACCGTATTATCATCACTTCCCGATACAATGAACTCTGAATCACTGGATATAGCCACAGCATATACATAACTAGTGTGACCACTCATGGTCTTACAGGTACCTGTCTTGACGTCCCATAGTCTCACCGTCTTATCATCACTTCCCGATACAATGAACTCTGAATCACTGGATATAGCCACAGCATATACATAACTAGTGTGACCACTCATGGTCTTACAGGTACCTGTCTTGACGTCCCATAGTCTCACCGTCTTATCATCACTTCCCGATACGATGAACTCTGAATCACTGGATATAGACACAGATCTTACATAACTAGTGTGACCACTCATGGTCTTACAGGTACCTGTCTTGACGTCCCATAGTCTCACCGTCTTATCAGAACTTCCCGATACGATGAACTCTGAATCACTGGATATAGCCACAGCATATACACAACTAGTGTGATCACTCATGGTCTTACAGGTACCTGTCTTGACGTCCCATTGTCTCACCGTATTATCTCCACTTCCCGATACGATGAACTCTGAATCACTGGATATAGCCACAGCATATACACAACTAGTGTGATCACTCATGGTCTTACAGGTACCTGTCTTGACGTCCCATAGTCTCACCGTCTTATCAGAACTTCCCGATACGATGAACTCTGAATTACTGGATATAGCCACAGTATATACATAACTAGTGTGACCACTCATGGTCTTACAGGTACCTGTCTTGACGTCCCATAGTCTCACCGTCTTATCATCACTTCCCGATACAATGAACTCTGAATCACTGGATATAGCCACAGCATATACATAACTAGTGTGACCACTCATGGTCTTACAGGTACCTGTCTTGACGTCCCATAGTCTCACCGTCTTATCATCACTTCCCGATACGATGAACTCTGAATCACTGGATATAGCCACAGCATATACACAACTAGTGTGACCACTCATGGTCTTACAGGTACCTGTCTTGACGTCCCATAGTCTCACCGTCTTATCAGAACTTCCCGATACGATGAACTCTGAATCACTGGATATAGCCACAGTATATACATAACTAGTGTGACCACTCATGGTCTTACAGGTACCTGTCTTGACGTCCCATAGTCTCACCGTCTTATCATCACTTCCCGATACAATGAACTCTGAATCACTGGATATAGCCACAGCATATACAGAATCTGTGTGACAACTCATGGTCTTACAGGTACCTGTCTTGACGTCCCATAGTCTCACCGTCTTATCATCACTTCCCGATACGATGAACTCTGAATCACTGGATATAGACACAGATCTTACATAACTAGTGTGACCACTCATGGTCTTACAGGTACCTGTCTTGACGTCCCATAGTCTCACCGTCTTATCTCTACTTCCCGATACGATGAACTCTGAATCACTGGATATAGCCACAGCATATACACAACTAGTGTGACCACTCATGGTCTTACAGGTACCTGTCTTGACGTCCCATAGTCTCACCGTCTAATCATAACTTCCCGATACGATGAACTCTGAATTACTGGATATAACCACAGCATATACATAATGTGTGTGACCACTCATGGTCTTACAGGTACCTGTCTTGACGTCCCATAGTCTCACCGTATTATCTCTACTTCCCGATACGATGAACTCTGAATCACTGGATATAGCCACAGCATATACAGAATCTGTGTGACCACTCATGGTCTTACAGGTACCTGTCTTGACGTCCCATAGTCTCACCGTATAATCATAACTTCCCGATACGATGAACTCTGAATTACTGGATATAGCCACAGCATATACATAATGTGTGTGACCACTCATGGTCTTACAGGTACCTGTCTTGACGTCCCATAGTCTCACCGTCTTATCATCACTTCCCGATACGATGAACTCTGAATCACTGGATATAGCCACAGCATATACAGAATCTGTGTGACCACTCATGGTCTTACAGGTACCTGTCTTGACGTCCCATAGTCTCACCGTCTTATCATGACTTCCCGATACGATGAACTCTGAATCACTGGATATAGCCACAGCATATACATAACTAGTGTGACCACTCATGGTCTTACAGGTACCTGTCTTGACGTCCCATAGTCTCACCGTCTTATCATCACTTCCCGATACAATGAACTCTGAATCACTGGATATAGCCACAGCATATACAGAATCTGTGTGACCACTCATGGTCTTACAGGTACCTGTCTTGACGTCCCATAGTCTCACCGTCTTATCAGAACTTCCCGATACGATGAACTCTGAATCACTGGATATAGCCACAGTATATACATAACTAGTGTGACCACTCATGGTCTTACAGGTACCTGTCTTGACGTCCCATAGTCTCACCGTCTTATCATCACTTCCCGATACAATGAACTCTGAATCACTGGATATAGCCACAGCATATACAGAATCTGTGTGACAACTCATGGTCTTACAGGTACCTGTCTTGACGTCCCATAGTCTCACCGTCTTATCATCACTTCCCGATACGATGAACTCTGAATCACTGGATATAGACACAGATCTTACATAACTAGTGTGACCACTCATGGTCTTACAGGTACCTGTCTTGACGTCCCATAGTCTCACCGTCTTATCTCTACTTCCCGATACGATGAACTCTGAATCACTGGATATAGCCACAGCATATACATAACTAGTGTGACCACTCATGGTCTTACAGGTACCTGTCTTGACGTCCCATAGTCTCACCGTCTAATCATAACTTCCCGATACGATGAACTCTGAATTACTGGATATAACCACAGCATATACATAACTAGTGTGACCACTCATGGTCTTACAGGTACCTGTCTTGACGTCCCATAGTCTCACCGTCTAATCATGACTTCCCGATACGATGAACTCTGAATCACTGGATATAGCCACAGCATATACATAACTAGTGTGACCACTCATGGTCTTACAGGTACCTGTCTTGACGTCCCATAGTCTCACCGTCTTATCATCACTTCCCGATACGATGAACTCTGAATCACTGGATATAGCCACAGCATATACAGAATCTGTGTGACCACTCATGGTCTTACAGGTACCTGTCTTGACGTCCCATAGTCTCACCGTATTATCATCACTTCCCGATACAATGAACTCTGAATCACTGGATATAGCCACAGCATATACATAACTAGTGTGACCACTCATGGTCTTACAGGTACCTGTCTTGACGTCCCATAGTCTCACCGTCTTATCATCACTTCCCGATACAATGAACTCTGAATCACTGGATATAGCCACAGCATATACAGAATCTGTGTGACAACTCATGGTCTTACAGGTACCTGTCTTGACGTCCCATAGTCTCACCGTCTTATCATCACTTCCCGATACGATGAACTCTGAATCACTGGATATAGACACAGATCTTACATAACTAGTGTGACCACTCATGGTCTTACAGGTACCTGTCTTGACGTCCCATAGTCTCACCGTCTTATCAGAACTTCCCGATACGATGAACTCTGAATCACTGGATATAGCCACAGCATATACACAACTAGTGTGATCACTCATGGTCTTACAGGTACCTGTCTTGACGTCCCATTGTCTCACCGTATTATCTCCACTTCCCGATACGATGAACTCTGAATCACTGGATATAGCCACAGCATATACACAACTAGTGTGATCACTCATGGTCTTACAGGTACCTGTCTTGACGTCCCATTGTCTCACCGTATTATCTCCACTTCCCGATACGATGAACTCTGAATCACTGGATATAGCCACATCATATACAGAATCTGTGTGACCACTCATGGTCTTACAGGTACCTGTCTTGACGTCCCATTGTCTCACCGTATTATCTCCACTTCCCGATACAATGAACTCTGAATCACTGGATATAGCCATAGATCTTACATAACTAGTGTGACCACTCATGGTCTTACAGGTACCTGTCTTGACGTCCCATAGTCTCACCGTCTTATCATGACTTCCCGATACGATGAACTCTGAATCACTGGATATAGCCACATCATATACAGAATCTGTGTGACCACTCATGGTCTTACAGGTACCTGTCTTGACGTCCCATAGTCTCACCTTCTAATCATAACTTCCCGATACGATGAACTCTGAATCACTGGATATAGACACAGATCTTACATAACTAGTGTGACCACTCATGGTCTTACAGGTACCTGTCTTGACGTCCCATAGTCTCACCGTCTAATCTGCACTTCCCGATACGATGAACTCTGAATCACTGGATATAACAACAGCATATACAGAATCTGTGTGACCACTCATGGTCTTACAGGTACCTGTCTTGACGTCCCATAGTCTCACCGTCTTATCATCACTTCCCGATACGATGAACTCTGAATCACTGGATATAGCCATAGATCTTACATAACTAGTGTGACCACTCATGGTCTTACAGGTACCTGTCTTGACGTCCCATAGTCTCACCGTCTTATCAGAACTTCCCGATACGATGAACTCTGAATCACTGGATATAGACAAAGATCTTACATAACTAGTGTGATCACTCATGGTCTTACAGGTACCTGTCTTGACGTCCCATTGTCTCACCGTATTATCTCCACTTCCCGATACGATGAACTCTGAATCACTGGATATAGCCACATCATATACAGAATCTGTGTGACCACTCATGGTCTTACAGGTACCTGTCTTGACGTCCCATTGTCTCACCGTATTATCATCACTTCCCGATACGATGAACTCTGAATCACTGGATATAGCCACAGCATATACAGAATCTGTGTGACCACTCATGGTCTTACAGGTACCTGTCTTGACGTCCCATAGTCTCACCGTCTAATCTGCACTTCCCGATACGATGAACTCTGAATCACTGGATATAACAACAGCACATACATAATGTGTGTGACCACTCATGGTCTTACAGGTACCTGTCTTGACGTCCCATAGTCTCACCGTATTATCATCACTTCCCGATACAATGAACTCTGAATCACTGGATATAGCCACAGCATATACATAACTAGTGTGACCACTCATGGTCTTACAGGTACCTGTCTTGACGTCCCATAGTCTCACCGTCTTATCATGACTTCCCGATACGATGAACTCTGAATCACTGGATATAGCCACAGCATATACAGAATCTGTGTGACCACTCATGGTCTTACAGGTACCTGTCTTGACGTCCCATAGTCTCACCGTCTTATCATCACTTCCCGATACGATGAACTCTGAATCACTGGATATAGCCATAGATCTTACATAACTAGTGTGACCACTCATGGTCTTACAGGTACCTGTCTTGACGTCCCATAGTCTCACCGTCTTATCAGAACTTCCCGATACGATGAACTCTGAATCACTGGATATAGACAAAGATCTTACATAACTAGTGTGACCACTCATGGTCTTACAGGTACCTGTCTTGACGTCCCATAGTCTCACCGTCTAATCATAACTTCCCGATACGATGAACTCTGAATCACTGGATATAGACAAAGATCTTACATAACTAGTGTGACCACTCATGGTCTTACAGGTACCTGTCTTGACGTCCCATAGTCTCACCGTCTAATCATAACTTCCCGATACGATGAACTCTGAATCACTGGATATAGACAAAGATCTTACATAACTAGTGTGACCACTCATGGTCTTACAGGTACCTGTCTTGACGTCCCATAGTCTCACCGTATTATAATAACTTCCCGATACGATGAACTCTGAATCACTGGATATAGCCACAGCATATACACAACTAGTGTGATCACTCATGGTCTTACAGGTACCTGTCTTGACGTCCCATAGTCTCACAGTATTATAATAACTTCCCGATACAATGAACTCTGAATCACTGGATATAGCCACAGCATATACACAACTAGTGTGATCACTCATGGTCTTACAGGTACCTGTCTTGACGTCCCATTGTCTCACCGTATTATCTCCACTTCCCGATACGATGAACTCTGAATCACTGGATATAGCCACATCATATACAGAATCTGTGTGACCACTCATGGTCTTACAGGTACCTGTCTTGACGTCCCATTGTCTCACCGTATTATCATCACTTCCCGATACGATGAACTCTGAATCACTGGATATAGCCACAGCATATACAGAATCTGTGTGACCACTCATGGTCTTACAGGTACCTGTCTTGACGTCCCATAGTCTCACCGTATTATCTCTACTTCCCGATACGATGAACTCTGAATCACTGGATATAGCCACAGATAATACAGAATCTGTGTGACCACTCATGGTCTTACAGGTACCTGTCTTGACGTCCCATAGTCTCACCGTCTTATCAGAACTTCCCGATACGATGAACTCTGAATCACTGGATATAGCCACAGCATATACAGAATCTGTGTGACCACTCATGGTCTTACAGGTACCTGTCTTGACGTCCCATAGTCTCACCGTCTTATCATCACTTCCCGATACGATGAACTCTGAATCACTGGATATAGCCACAGCATATACAGAATCTGTGTGACCACTCATGGTCTTACAGGTACCTGTCTTGACGTCCCATAGTCTCACCGTATTATCATCACTTCCCGATACAATGAACTCTGAATCACTGGATATAACAACAGCACATACATAATGTGTGTGACCACTCATGGTCTTACAGGTACCTGTCTTGACGTCCCATAGTCTCACCGTATTATCATCACTTCCCGATACAATGAACTCTGAATCACTGGATATAGCCACAGCATATACATAACTAGTGTGACCACTCATGGTCTTACAGGTACCTGTCTTGACGTCCCATAGTCTCACCGTCTTATCATGACTTCCCGATACGATGAACTCTGAATCACTGGATATAGCCACAGCATATACAGAATCTGTGTGACCACTCATGGTCTTACAGGTACCTGTCTTGACGTCCCATAGTCTCACCGTCTTATCATCACTTCCCGATACGATGAACTCTGAATCACTGGATATAGCCATAGATCTTACATAACTAGTGTGACCACTCATGGTCTTACAGGTACCTGTCTTGACGTCCCATAGTCTCACCGTCTTATCAGAACTTCCCGATACGATGAACTCTGAATCACTGGATATAGACAAAGATCTTACATAACTAGTGTGACCACTCATGGTCTTACAGGTACCTGTCTTGACGTCCCATAGTCTCACCGTCTAATCATAACTTCCCGATACGATGAACTCTGAATCACTGGATATAGACAAAGATCTTACATAACTAGTGTGACCACTCATGGTCTTACAGGTACCTGTCTTGACGTCCCATAGTCTCACCGTATTATAATAACTTCCCGATACGATGAACTCTGAATCACTGGATATAGCCACAGCATATACACAACTAGTGTGATCACTCATGGTCTTACAGGTACCTGTCTTGACGTCCCATAGTCTCACAGTATTATAATAACTTCCCGATACAATGAACTCTGAATCACTGGATATAGCCACAGCATATACACAACTAGTGTGATCACTCATGGTCTTACAGGTACCTGTCTTGACGTCCCATTGTCTCACCGTATTATCTCCACTTCCCGATACGATGAACTCTGAATCACTGGATATAGCCACATCATATACATAACTAGTGTGACAACTCATGGTCTTACAGGTACCTGTCTTGACGTCCCATAGTCTCACCGTCTTATCATGACTTCCCGATACAATGAACTCTGAATCACTGGATATAGCCACATCATATGCAGAATCTGTGTGACCACTCATGGTCTTACAGGTACCTGTCTTCACGTCCCATAGTCTCACCGTCTTATCAGAACTTCCCGATACAATGAACTCTGAATCACTAGATATAGCCGCAGTATATACATAATGTGTGTGACCACTCATGGTCTTACAGGTACCTGTCTTGACGTCCCATAGTCTCACCGTCTTATCATCACTTCCCGATACAATGAACTCTGAATCACTGGATATAGCCACAGCATATACAGAATCTGTGTGACCACTCAAGGTCTTACAGGTACCTGTCTTGACGTCCCATAGTCTCACCGTCTAATCTGCACTTCCCGATACGATGAACTCTGAATCACTGGATATAGACACAGATCTTACATAACTAGTGTGACAACTCATGGTCTTACAGGTACCTGTCTTGACGTCCCATAGTCTCACCGTCTTATCATCACTTCCCGATACGATGAACTCTGAATCACTGGATATAGCCACAGCATATACATAACTAGTGTGACAACTCATGGTCTTACAGGTACCTGTCTTGACGTCCCATAGTCTCACCGTCTTATCATCACTTCCCGATACGATGAACTCTGAATCACTGGATATAGCCACAGCATATACATAACTAGTGTGACCACTCATGGTCTTACAGATACCTGTCTTGACGTCCCATAGTCTCACCGTCATATCATCACTTCCCGATACGATGAACTCTGAATCACTGGATATAGCCACAGCATATACATAACTAGTGTGACAACTCATGGTCTTACAGGTACCTGTCTTGACGTCCCATAGTCTCACAGTATTATAATAACTTCCCGATACAATGAACTCTGAATCACTGGATATAGCCACAGCATATACAGAATCTGTGTGACAACTCATGGTCTTACAGGTACCTGTCTTGACGTCCCATAGTCTCACCGTCTTATCATCACTTCCCGATACAATGAACTCTGAATCACTGGATATAGCCACAGCATATACAGAATCTGTGTGACAACTCATGGTCTTACAGGTACCTGTCTTGACGTCCCATAGTCTCACCGTCTTATCATCACTTCCCGATACGATGAACTCTGAATCACTGGATATAGACACAGATCTTACATAACTAGTGTGACCACTCATGGTCTTACAGGTACCTGTCTTGACGTCCCATAGTCTCACCGTCTTATCTCCACTTCCCGATACGATGAACTCTGAATCACTGGATATAGCCACAGCATATACACAACTAGTGTGATCACTCATGGTCTTACAGGTACCTGTCTTGACGTCCCATTGTCTCACCGTATTATCTCCACTTCCCGATACGATGAACTCTGAATCACTGGATATAGCCACAGCATATACACAACTAGTGTGATCACTCATGGTCTTACAGGTACCTGTCTTGACGTCCCATTGTCTCACCGTATTATCTCCACTTCCCGATACGATGAACTCTGAATCACTGGATATAGCCACATCATATACAGAATCTGTGTGACCACTCATGGTCTTACAGGTACCTGTCTTGACGTCCCATTGTCTCACCGTATTATCTCCACTTCCCGATACGATGAACTCTGAATCACTGGATATAGCCACAGCATATACACAACTAGTGTGATCACTCATGGTCTTACAGGTACCTGTCTTGACGTCCCATAGTCTCACCGTCTTATCATCACTTCCCGATACAATGAACTCTGAATCACTGGATATAGCCACAGCATATACAGAATCTGTGTGACCACTCAAGGTCTTACAGGTACCTGTCTTGACGTCCCATAGTCTCACCGTCTAATCTGCACTTCCCGATACGATGAACTCTGAATCACTGGATATAGACACAGATCTTACATAACTAGTGTGACAACTCATGGTCTTACAGGTACCTGTCTTGACGTCCCATAGTCTCACCGTCTTATCATCACTTCCCGATACAATGAACTCTGAATCACTGGATATAGCCACAGCATATACATAACTAGTGTGACCACTCATGGTCTTACAGATACCTGTCTTGACGTCCCATAGTCTCACCGTCATATCATCACTTCCCGATACGATGAACTCTGAATCACTGGATATAGCCACAGCATATACATAACTAGTGTGACAACTCATGGTCTTACAGGTACCTGTCTTGACGTCCCATAGTCTCACCGTCTTATCATGACTTCCCGATACGATGAACTCTGAATCACTGGATATAGCCACAGCATATACACAACTAGTGTGACCACTCATGGTCTTACAGGTACCTGTCTTGACGTCCCATAGTCTCACCGTCTTATCATGACTTCCCGATACGATGAACTCTGAATCACTGGATATAGCCACAGCATATACACAACTAGTGTGACCACTCATGGTCTTACAGGTACCTGTCTTGACGTCCCATAGTCTCACCGTCTTATCATGACTTCCCGATACGATGAACTCTGAATCACTGGATATAGCCACAGCATATACAGAATCTGTGTGACCACTCATGGTCTTACAGGTACCTGTCTTGACGTCCCATAGTCTCACCGTCTTATCAGAACTTCCCGATACGATGAACTCTGAATCACTGGATATAGCCACAGTATATACACAACTAGTGTGATCACTCATGGTCTTACAGGTACCTGTCTTGACGTCCCATTGTCTCACCGTATTATCTCCACTTCCCGATACGATGAACTCTGAATCACTGGATATAGCCACAGCATATACACAACTAGTGTGATCACTCATGGTCTTACAGGTACCTGTCTTGACGTCCCATTGTCTCACCGTATTATCTCCACTTCCCGATACGATGAACTCTGAATCACTGGATATAGCCACAGCATATACACAACTAGTGTGATCACTCATGGTCTTACAGGTACCTGTCTTGACGTCCCATAGTCTCACAGTATTATAATAACTTCCCGATACAATGAACTCTGAATCACTGGATATAGCCACAGCATATACACAACTAGTGTGATCACTCATGGTCTTACAGGTACCTGTCTTGACGTCCCATTGTCTCACCGTATTATCTCCACTTCCCGATACGATGAACTCTGAATCACTGGATATAGCCACATCATATACAGAATCTGTGTGACCACTCATGGTCTTACAGGTACCTGTCTTGACGTCCCATAGTCTCACCGTCTAATCATAACTTCCCGATACGATGAACTCTGAATCACTGGATATAGCCACAGCATATACAGAATCTGTGTGACCACTCATGGTCTTACAGGTACCTGTCTTGACGTCCCATAGTCTCACCGTCTAATCTGCACTTCCCGATACGATGAACTCTGAATCACTGGATATAGACACAGATCTTACATAACTAGTGTGACAACTCTTGTTCTTACAGGTACCTGTCTTGACGTCCCATAGTCTCACCGTATTATCATCACTTCCCGATACAATGAACTCTGAATCACTGGATATAGCCACAGCATATACATAACTAGTGTGACCACTCATGGTCTTACAGGTACCTGTCTTGACGTCCCATAGTCTCACCGTCTTATCATCACTTCCCGATACGATGAACTCTGAATCACTGGATATAGACACAGATCTTACATAACTAGTGTGACCACTCATGGTCTTACAGGTACCTGTCTTGACGTCCCATAGTCTCACCGTCTTATCATGACTTCCCGATACGATGAACTCTGAATCACTGGATATAGCCACAGCATATACAGAATCTGTGTGACCACTCATGGTCTTACAGGTACCTGTCTTGACGTCCCATAGTCTCACCGTCTTATCTGAACTTCCCGATACGATGAACTCTGAATCACTGGATATAGCCACAGCATATACATAACTAGTGTGACCACTCATGGTCTTACAGGTACCTGTCTTGACGTCCCATAGTCTCACCGTATTATCATCACTTCCCGATACAATGAACTCTGAATCACTGGATATAGCCACAGCATATACAGAATCTGTGTGACCACTCATGGTCTTACAGGTACCTGTCTTGACGTCCCATAGTCTCACCGTCTTATCAGAACTTCCCGATACGATGAACTCTGAATCACTGGATATAGCCACAGTATATACATAATCTGTGTGACCACTCATGGTCTTACAGGTACCTGTCTTGACGTCCCATAGTCTCACCGTCTTATCATCACTTCCCGATACGATGAACTCTGAATCACTGGATATAGCCACAGCATATACATAACTAGTGTGACCACTCATGGTCTTACAGGTACCTGTCTTGACGTCCCATAGTCTCACCGTCTTATCTGCACTTCCCGATACGATGAACTCTGAATCACTGGATATAGACACAGATCTTACATAACTAGTGTGACCACTCATGGTCTTACAGGTACCTGTCTTGACGTCCCATAGTCTCACCGTCTTATCATCACTTCCCGATACAATGAACTCTGAATCACTGGATATAGCCAAAGATCTTACATAACTAGTGTGACCACTCATGGTCTTACAGGTACCTGTCTTGACGTCCCATAGTCTCACCGTCTTATCATGACTTCCCGATACGATGAACTCTGAATCACTGGATATAGCCACAGCATATACACAACTAGTGTGACCACTCATGGTCTTACAGGTACCTGTCTTGACGTCCCATAGTCTCACCGTATTATCATAACTTCCCGATACAATGAACTCTGAATCACTGGATATAGCCACAGCATATACACAACTAGTGTGATCACTCATGGTCTTACAGGTACCTGTCTTGACGTCCCATTGTCTCACCGTATTATCTCCACTTCCCGATACGATGAACTCTGAATCACTGGATATAGCCACATCATATACAGAATCTGTGTGACCACTCATGGTCTTACAGGTACCTGTCTTGACGTCCCATTGTCTCACCGTATTATCTCCACTTCCCGATACGATGAACTCTGAATCACTGGATATAGCACAGATCATATACAGAATCTGTGTGACCACTCATGGTCTTACAGGTACCTGTCTTGACGTCCCATTGTCTCACCGTATTATCTCCACTTCCCGATACGATGAACTCTGAATCACTGGATATAGCCACAGTATATACATAACTAGTGTGACCACTCATGGTCTTACAGGTACCTGTCTTGACGTCCCATAGTCTCACCGTCTTATCATCACTTCCCGATACAATGAACTCTGAATCACTGGATATAGCCACAGCATATACATAACTAGTGTGACCACTCATGGTCTTACAGGTACCTGTCTTGACGTCCCATAGTCTCACCGTCTTATCATGCACTTCCCGATACAATGAACTCTGAATCACTGGATATAGCCACAGATCTTACATAACTAGTGTGACCACTCATGGTCTTACAGGTACCTGTCTTGACGTCCCATAGTCTCACCGTCTTATCATCACTTCCCGATACGATGAACTCTGAATCACTGGATATAGCCACAGCATATACATAACTAGTGTGACAACTCATGGTCTTACAGGTACCTGTCTTGACGTCCCATAGTCTCACCGTCTTATCATCACTTCCCGATACGATGAACTCTGAATCACTGGATATAGCCACAGCATATACATAACTAGTGTGACCACTCATGGTCTTACAGGTACCTGTCTTGACGTCCCATAGTCTCACCGTCTTATCATCACTTCCCGATACGATGAACTCTGAATCACTGGATATAGCCACAGTATATACATAACTAGTGTGACAACTCATGGTCTTACAGGTACCTGTCTTGACGTCCCATAGTCTCACAGTCTAATCATAACTTCCCGATACGATGAACTCTGAATCACTGGATATAGCCACAGCATATACAGAATCTGTGTGACCACTCATGGTCTTACAGGTACCTGTCTTGACGTCCCATAGTCTCACCGTATTATCTGCACTTCCCGATACGATGAACTCTGAATCACTGGATATAGCCACAGCATATACACAATGTGTGTGACCACTCATGGTCTTACAGGTACCTGTCTTGACGTCCCATAGTCTCACCGTATTATCATCACTTCCCGATACGATGAACTCTGAATCACTGGATATAGACACAGATCTTACATAACTAGTGTGACCACTCATGGTCTTACAGGTACCTGTCTTGACGTCCCATAGTCTCACCGTCTTATCATCACTTCCCGATACGATGAACTCTGAATCACTGGATATAGCCACAGCATATACATAACTAGTGTGACCACTCATGGTCTTACAGGTACCTGTCTTGACGTCCCATAGTCTCACCGTATTATCATCACTTCCCGATACGATGAACTCTGAATCACTGGATATAGCCACAGCATATACATAACTAGTGTGACCACTCATGGTCTTACAGGTACCTGTCTTGACGTCCCATTGTCTCACCGTATTATCTCCACTTCCCGATACGATGAACTCTGAATCACTGGATATAGCCACAGCATATACACAACTAGTGTGACCACTCATGGTCTTACAGGTACCTGTCTTGACGTCCCATAGTCTCACCGTCTTATCATCACTTCCCGATACAATGAACTCTGAATCACTGGATATAGCCACAGCATATACATAACTAGTGTGACCACTCATGGTCTTACAGGTACCTGTCTTGACGTCCCATAGTCTCACCGTCTTATCATAACTTCCCGATACGATGAACTCTGAATCACTGGATATAGCCACAGCATATACATAATCTGTGTGACCACTCATGGTCTTACAGGTACCTGTCTTGACGTCCCATAGTCTCACCGTCTTATCATCACTTCCCGATACGATGAACTCTGAATCACTGGATATAGCCACAGCATATACAGAATCTGTGTGACCACTCATGGTCTTACAGGTACCTGTCTTGACGTCCCATAGTCTCACCGTCTTATCTGCACTTCCCGATACGATGAACTCTGAATCACTGGATATAGCCACAGCATATACACAACTAGTGTGACCACTCATGGTCTTACAGGTACCTGTCTTGACGTCCCATAGTCTCACCGTCTTATCATCACTTCCCGATACAATGAACTCTGAATCACTGGATATAGCCACAGCATATACACAACTAGTGTGACCACTCATGGTCTTACAGGTACCTGTCTTGACGTCCCATAGTCTCACAGTATTATAATAACTTCCCGATACAATGAACTCTGAATTACTAGATATAGCCGCAGTATATACATAACTAGTGTGACCACTCATGGTCTTACAGGTACCTGTCTTGACGTCCCATTGTCTCACCGTATAATCTGCACTTCCCGATACGATGAACTCTGAATCACTGGATATAGCCACAGATAATACAGAATCTGTGTGACAACTCATGGTCTTACAGGTACCTGTCTTGACGTCCCATAGTCTCACCGTCTTATCATCACTTCCCGATACAATGAACTCTGAATCACTGGATATAGCCACAGCATATACATAACTAGTGTGACCACTCATGGTCTTACAGGTACCTGTCTTGACGTCTCATAGTCTCACCGTCTTATCATCACTTCCCGATACGATGAACTCTGAATCACTGGATATAGCCACAGTATATACATAACTAGTGTGACAACTCATGGTCTTACAGGTACCTGTCTTGACGTCCCTTAGTCTCACCGTCTTATCATCACTTCCCGATACGATGAACTCTGAATCACTGGATATAGCCACAGCATATACAGAATCTGTGTGACCACTCATGGTCTTACAGGTACCTGTCTTGACGTCCCATAGTCTCACCGTCTTATCATGACTTCCCGATACGATGAACTCTGAATCACTGGATATAGCCACAGCATATACACAACTAGTGTGACCACTCATGGTCTTACAGGTACCTGTCTTGACGTCCCATAGTCTCACCGTCTTATCATCACTTCCCGATACAATGAACTCTGAATCACTGGATATAGCCACAGCATATACAGAATCTGTGTGACCACTCATGGTCTTACAGGTACCTGTCTTGACGTCCCATAGTCTCACCGTCTTATCAGAACTTCCCGATACGATGAACTCTGAATCACTGGATATAGCCACAGCAGTATATCTGTGTGACCACTCATGGTCTTACAGGTACCTGTCTTGACGTCCCATAGTCTCACCGTATAATCTGCACTTCCCGATACGATGAACTCTGAATCACTGGATATAGCCACAGATAATACAGAATCTGTGTGACAACTCATGGTCTTACAGGTACCTGTCTTGACGTCCCATAGTCTCACCGTCTTATCATCACTTCCCGATACAATGAACTCTGAATCACTGGATATAGCCACAGCATATACATAACTAGTGTGACCACTCATGGTCTTACAGGTACCTGTCTTGACGTCCCATAGTCTCACCGTCTTATCAGAACTTCCCGATACGATGAACTCTGAATCACTGGATATAGCCACAGTATATACATAACTAGTGTGACCACTCATGGTCTTACAGGTACCTGTCTTGACGTCCCATAGTCTCACCGTCTTATCATCACTTCCCGATACAATGAACTCTGAATCACTGGATATAGCCACAGCATATACAGAATCTGTGTGACAACTCATGGTCTTACAGGTACCTGTCTTGACGTCCCATAGTCTCACCGTCTTATCATCACTTCCCGATACGATGAACTCTGAATCACTGGATATAGCCACAGCATATACAGAATCTGTGTGACCACTCATGGTCTTACAGGTACCTGTCTTGACGTCCCATAGTCTCACCGTCTTATCACTTCCCGATACGATGAACTCTGAATTACTAGATATAGCCGCAGTATATACATAACTAGTGTGACCACTCATGGTCTTACAGGTACCTGTCTTGACGTCCCATTGTCTCACCGTATAATCTGCACTTCCCGATACGATGAACTCTGAATCACTGGATATAGCCACAGATAATACAGAATCTGTGTGACAACTCATGGTCTTACAGGTACCTGTCTTGACGTCCCATAGTCTCACCGTCTTATCATCACTTCCCGATACAATGAACTCTGAATCACTGGATATAGCCACAGCATATACATAACTAGTGTGACCACTCATGGTCTTACAGGTACCTGTCTTGACGTCTCATAGTCTCACCGTCTTATCATCACTTCCCGATACGATGAACTCTGAATCACTGGATATAGCCACAGTATATACATAACTAGTGTGACAACTCATGGTCTTACAGGTACCTGTCTTGACGTCCCTTAGTCTCACAGTCTAATCATAACTTCTCGATACGATGAACTCTGAATCACTGGATATAGCCACAGCATATACACAACTAGTGTGACCACTCATGGTCTTACAGGTACCTGTCTTGACGTCCCTTAGTCTCACAGTCTAATCATAACTTCTCGATACGATGAACTCTGAATCACTGGATATAGCCACAGCATATACATAACTAGTGTGACAACTCATGGTCTTACAGGTACCTGTCTTGACGTCCCATAGTCTCACCGTCTTATCATCACTTCCCGATACGATGAACTCTGAATCACTGGATATAGCCACAGTATATACATAACTAGTGTGACAACTCATGGTCTTACAGGTACCTGTCTTGACGTCCCATAGTCTCACCGTCTTATCATCACTTCCCGATACGATGAACTCTGAATCACTGGATATAGCCACAGCATATACAGAATCTGTGTGACCACTCATGGTCTTACAGGTACCTGTCTTGACGTCCCATAGTCTCACCGTCTTATCATGACTTCCCGATACGATGAACTCTGAATCACTGGATATAGCCACAGCATATACACAACTAGTGTGACCACTCATGGTCTTACAGGTACCTGTCTTGACGTCCCATAGTCTCACCGTCTTATCATCACTTCCCGATACAATGAACTCTGAATCACTGGATATAGCCACAGCATATACAGAATCTGTGTGACCACTCATGGTCTTACAGGTACCTGTCTTGACGTCCCATAGTCTCACCGTCTTATCAGAACTTCCCGATACGATGAACTCTGAATCACTGGATATAGCCACAGTATATACATAACTAGTGTGACCACTCATGGTCTTACAGGTACCTGTCTTGACGTCCCATAGTCTCACCGTCTTATCATCACTTCTCGATACGATGAACTCTGAATCACTGGATATAGACACAGATCTTACATAACTAGTGTGACCACTCATGGTCTTACAGGTACCTGTCTTGACGTCCCATTGTCTCACCGTATTATCTCCACTTCCCGATACGATGAACTCTGAATCACTGGATATAGCCACATCATATACAGAATCTGTGTGACCACTCATGGTCTTACAGGTACCTGTCTTGACGTCCCATAGTCTCACCGTCTTATCATCACTTCCCGATACAATGAACTCTGAATCACTGGATATAGCCACAGCATATACATAACTAGTGTGACCACTCATGGTCTTACAGGTACCTGTCTTGACGTCCCATTGTCTCACCGTATTATCTCCACTTCCCGATACGATGAACTCTGAATCACTGGATATAGCCACATCATATACAGAATCTGTGTGACCACTCATGGTCTTACAGGTACCTGTCTTGACGTCCCATAGTCTCACCGTCTTATCATCACTTCCCGATACAATGAACTCTGAATCACTGGATATAGCCACAGCATATACATAACTAGTGTGACCACTCATGGTCTTACAGGTACCTGTCTTGACGTCCCATTGTCTCACCGTATTATCTCCACTTCCCGATACGATGAACTCTGAATCACTGGATATAGCCACAGCATATACAGAATCTGTGTGACCACTCATGGTCTTACAGGTACCTGTCTTGACGTCCCATAGTCTCACCGTCTTATCATGACTTCCCGATACGATGAACTCTGAATCACTGGATATAGCCACAGCATATACATAACTAGTGTGACCACTCATGGTCTTACAGGTACCTGTCTTGACGTCCCATTGTCTCACCGTATAATCTGCACTTCCCGATACGATGAACTCTGAATCACTGGATATAGCCACAGATAATACAGAATCTGTGTGACAACTCATGGTCTTACAGGTACCTGTCTTGACGTCCCATAGTCTCACCGTCTTATCAGAACTTCCCGATACGATGAACTCTGAATTACTAGATATAGCCGCAGTATATACATAACTAGTGTGACCACTCATGGTCTTACAGGTACCTGTCTTGACGTCCCATAGTCTCACCGTATAATCTGCACTTCCCGATACGATGAACTCTGAATCACTGGATATAGCCACAGATAATACAGAATCTGTGTGACAACTCATGGTCTTACAGGTACCTGTCTTGACGTCCCATAGTCTCACCGTCTTATCATCACTTCCCGATACAATGAACTCTGAATCACTGGATATAGCCACAGCATATACATAACTAGTGTGACCACTCATGGTCTTACAGGTACCTGTCTTGACGTCCCATAGTCTCACCGTCTTATCAGAACTTCCCGATACGATGAACTCTGAATCACTGGATATAGCCACAGCATATACATAACTAGTGTGACCACTCATGGTCTTACAGGTACCTGTCTTCACGTCTCATAGTCTCACCGTCTTATCATCACTTCCCGATACGATGAACTCTGAATCACTGGATATAGCCACAGCATATACACAACTAGTGTGACCACTCATGGTCTTACAGGTACCTGTCTTGACGTCCCATTGTCTCACCGTATTATCATCACTTCCCGATACAATGAACTCTGAATCACTGGATATAGCCACAGCATATACATAACTAGTGTGACAACTCATGGTCTTACAGGTACCTGTCTTGACGTCCCATAGTCTCACCGTCTTATCATCACTTCCCGATACGATGAACTCTGAATCACTGGATATAGCCACATCATATACAGAATCTGTGTGACCACTCATGGTCTTACAGGTACCTGTCTTGACGTCCCATAGTCTCACCGTATTATCTCCACTTCCCGATACGATGAACTCTGAATCACTGGATATAGCCACAGCATATACATAACTAGTGTGACAACTCATGGTCTTACAGGTACCTGTCTTGACGTCCCATAGTCTCACAGTCTAATCATAACTTCTCGATACGATGAACTCTGAATCACTGGATATAGTCACAGCATATACATGACTAGTGTGACCACTCATGGTCTTACAGGTACCTGTCTTGACGTCCCATAGTCTCACCGTCATATCATCACTTCCCGATACGATGAACTCTGAATCACTGGATATAGCCACAGCATATACATAACTAGTGTGACCACTCATGGTCTTACAGGTACCTGTCTTGACGTCCCATAGTCTCACCGTCTTATCAGAACTTCCCGATACGATGAACTCTGAATCACTGGATATAGCCATAGATCTTACATAACTAGTGTGACCACTCATGGTCTTACAGGTACCTGTCTTGACGTCCCATAGTCTCACCGTCTTATCAGAACTTCCCGATACGATGAACTCTGAATCACTGGATATAGACACAGATCTTACATAACTAGTGTGACCACTCATGGTCTTACAGGTACCTGTCTTGACGTCCCATAGTCTCACCGTCTTATCATCACTTCCCGATACGATGAACTCTGAATCACTGGATATAGCCACAGCATATACAGAATCTGTGTGACCACTCATGGTCTTACAGGTACCTGTCTTCACGTCCCATAGTCTCACAGTATTATAATAACTTCCCGATACAATGAACTCTGAATCACTGGATATAGCCACAGCATATACACAACTAGTGTGACCACTCATGGTCTTACAGGTACCTGTCTTGACGTCCCATTGTCTCACCGTATTATCATCACTTCCCGATACAATGAACTCTGAATCACTGGATATAGCCACAGTATATACATAACTAGTGTGACCACTCATGGTCTTACAGGTACCTGTCTTGACGTCCCTTAGTCTCACAGTCTAATCATAACTTCTCGATACGATGAACTCTGAATCACTGGATATAGTCACAGCATATACATGACTAGTGTGACCACTCATGGTCTTACAGGTACCTGTCTTGACGTCCCATAGTCTCACCGTCATATCATCACTTCCCGATACGATGAACTCTGAATCACTGGATATAGACACAGATCTTACATAACTAGTGTGACCACTCATGGTCTTACAGGTACCTGTCTTGACGTCCCATAGTCTCACCGTCATATCATCACTTCCCGATACGATGAACTCTGAATCACTGGATATAGCCATAGATCTTACATAACTAGTGTGACCACTCATGGTCTTACAGGTACCTGTCTTGACGTCCCATAGTCTCACCGTCTTATCATCACTTCCCGATACGATGAACTCTGAATCACTGGATATAGCCACAGTATATACATAACTAGTGTGACAACTCATGGTCTTACAGGTACCTGTCTTGACGTCCCTTAGTCTCACAGTCTAATCAGAACTTCCCGATACGATGAACTCTGAATCACTGGATATAGACAAAGATCTTACATAACTAGTGTGACCACTCATGGTCTTACAGGTACCTGTCTTGACGTCCCATAGTCTCACCGTCTTATCAGAACTTCCCGATACGATGAACTCTGAATCACTGGATATAGCCACAGTATATACATAACTAGTGTGACCACTCATGGTCTTACAGGTACCTGTCTTGACGTCCCATAGTCTCACCGTCTTATCATCACTTCTCGATACGATGAACTCTGAATCACTGGATATAGCCACAGCATATACACAACTAGTGTGACCACTCATGGTCTTACAGGTACCTGTCTTGACGTCTCATAGTCTCACCGTCTTATCATCACTTCCCGATACGATGAACTCTGAATCACTGGATATAGCCACAGTATATACATAACTAGTGTGACCACTCATGGTCTTACAGGTACCTGTCTTGACGTCCCTTAGTCTCACAGTCTAATCATAACTTCTCGATACGATGAACTCTGAATCACTGGATATAGTCACAGCATATACATGACTAGTGTGACCACTCATGGTCTTACAGGTACCTGTCTTGACGTCCCATAGTCTCACCGTCATATCATCACTTCCCGATACGATGAACTCTGAATCACTGGATATAGACACAGATCTTACATAACTAGTGTGACAACTCATGGTCTTACAGGTACCTGTCTTGACGTCCCATAGTCTCACCGTCATATCATCACTTCCCGATACGATGAACTCTGAATCACTGGATATAGACACAGATCTTACATAACTAGTGTGACAACTCATGGTCTTACAGGTACCTGTCTTGACGTCCCATAGTCTCACCGTCTTATCATCACTTCCCGATACGATGAACTCTGAATCACTGGATATAGCCATAGATCTTACATAACTAGTGTGACCACTCATGGTCTTACAGGTACCTGTCTTGACGTCCCATAGTCTCACCGTCTTATCAGAACTTCCCGATACGATGAACTCTGAATCACTGGATATAGCCACAGCATATACATAACTAGTGTGACAACTCATGGTCTTACAGGTACCTGTCTTGACGTCCCATAGTCTCACCGTCTTATCATCACTTCCCGATACGATGAACTCTGAATCACTGGATATAGCCACAGTATATACATAACTAGTGTGACCACTCATGGTCTTACAGGTACCTGTCTTGACGTCCCATAGTCTCACCGTCTTATCATCACTTCCCGATACGATGAACTCTGAATCACTGGATATAGCCACAGCATATACATAACTAGTGTGACAACTCATGGTCTTACAGGTACCTGTCTTGACGTCCCATAGTCTCACCGTCTTATCATCACTTCCCGATACGATGAACTCTGAATCACTGGATATAGCCACAACATATACAGAATCTGTGTGACAACTCATGGTCTTACAGGTACCTGTCTTGACGTCCCATAGTCTCACCGTCTTATCATCACTTCCCGATACAATGAACTCTGAATCACTGGATATAGCCACAGCATATACATAACTAGTGTGACAACTCATGGTCTTACAGGTACCTGTCTTGACGTCCCATAGTCTCACCGTCTTATCATCACTTCCCGATACGATGAACTCTGAATCACTGGATATAGCCATAGATCTTACATAACTAGTGTGACCACTCATGGTCTTACAGGTACCTGTCTTGACGTCCCATAGTCTCACCGTCTTATCAGAACTTCCCGATACGATGAACTCTGAATCACTGGATATAGACACAGATCTTACATAACTAGTGTGACCACTCATGGTCTTACAGGTACCTGTCTTGACGTCCCATAGTCTCACCGTCTTATCATCACTTCCCGATACGATGAACTCTGAATCACTGGATATAGACACAGATCTTACATAACTAGTGTGACCACTCATGGTCTTACAGGTACCTGTCTTCACGTCCCATAGTCTCACAGTATTATAATAACTTCCCGATACGATGAACTCTGAATCACTGGATATAGCCACAGCATATACACAACTAGTGTGACCACTCATGGTCTTACAGGTACCTGTCTTGACGTCCCTTAGTCTCACAGTCTAATCATAACTTCTCGATACGATGAACTCTGAATCACTGGATATAGTCACAGCATATACATGACTAGTGTGACCACTCATGGTCTTACAGGTACCTGTCTTGACGTCCCATAGTCTCACCGTCATATCATCACTTCCCGATACGATGAACTCTGAATCACTGGATATAGACACAGATCTTACATAACTAGTGTGACAACTCATGGTCTTACAGGTACCTGTCTTGACGTCCCATAGTCTCACCGTCATATCATCACTTCCCGATACGATGAACTCTGAATCACTGGATATAGACACAGATCTTACATAACTAGTGTGACAACTCATGGTCTTACAGGTACCTGTCTTGACGTCCCATAGTCTCACCGTCTTATCATCACTTCCCGATACGATGAACTCTGAATCACTGGATATAGCCACAGTATATACATAACTAGTGTGACAACTCATGGTCTTACAGGTACCTGTCTTGACGTCCCTTAGTCTCACAGTCTAATCAGAACTTCCCGATACGATGAACTCTGAATCACTGGATATAGACAAAGATCTTACATAACTAGTGTGACCACTCATGGTCTTACAGGTACCTGTCTTGACGTCCCATAGTCTCACCGTCTTATCAGAACTTCCCGATACGATGAACTCTGAATCACTGGATATAGCCACAGTATATACATAACTAGTGTGACCACTCATGGTCTTACAGGTACCTGTCTTGACGTCCCATAGTCTCACCGTCTTATCATCACTTCTCGATACGATGAACTCTGAATCACTGGATATAGCCACAGCATATACACAACTAGTGTGACCACTCATGGTCTTACAGGTACCTGTCTTGACGTCTCATAGTCTCACCGTCTTATCATCACTTCCCGATACGATGAACTCTGAATCACTGGATATAGCCACAGTATATACATAACTAGTGTGACCACTCATGGTCTTACAGGTACCTGTCTTGACGTCCCTTAGTCTCACAGTCTAATCATAACTTCTCGATACGATGAACTCTGAATCACTGGATATAGTCACAGCATATACATGACTAGTGTGACCACTCATGGTCTTACAGGTACCTGTCTTGACGTCCCATAGTCTCACCGTCATATCATCACTTCCCGATACGATGAACTCTGAATCACTGGATATAGACACAGATCTTACATAACTAGTGTGACAACTCATGGTCTTACAGGTACCTGTCTTGACGTCCCATAGTCTCACCGTCATATCATCACTTCCCGATACGATGAACTCTGAATCACTGGATATAGACACAGATCTTACATAACTAGTGTGACAACTCATGGTCTTACAGGTACCTGTCTTGACGTCCCATAGTCTCACCGTCTTATCATCACTTCCCGATACGATGAACTCTGAATCACTGGATATAGCCATAGATCTTACATAACTAGTGTGACCACTCATGGTCTTACAGGTACCTGTCTTGACGTCCCATAGTCTCACCGTCTTATCAGAACTTCCCGATACGATGAACTCTGAATCACTGGATATAGACAAAGATCTTACATAACTAGTGTGACCACTCATGGTCTTACAGGTACCTGTCTTGACGTCCCATAGTCTCACCGTCTTATCAGAACTTCCCGATACGATGAACTCTGAATCACTGGATATAGCCACAGTATATACATAACTAGTGTGACCACTCATGGTCTTACAGGTACCTGTCTTGACGTCCCATAGTCTCACCGTCTTATCATCACTTCTCGATACGATGAACTCTGAATCACTGGATATAGCCACAGCATATACACAACTAGTGTGACCACTCATGGTCTTACAGGTACCTGTCTTGACGTCCCATAGTCTCACCGTCATATCATCACTTCCCGATACGATGAACTCTGAATCACTGGATATAGACACAGATCTTACATAACTAGTGTGACAACTCATGGTCTTACAGGTACCTGTCTTGACGTCCCATAGTCTCACCGTCATATCATCACTTCCCGATACGATGAACTCTGAATCACTGGATATAGACACAGATCTTACATAACTAGTGTGACAACTCATGGTCTTACAGGTACCTGTCTTGACGTCCCATAGTCTCACCGTCTTATCATCACTTCCCGATACGATGAACTCTGAATCACTGGATATAGCCATAGATCTTACATAACTAGTGTGACCACTCATGGTCTTACAGGTACCTGTCTTGACGTCCCATAGTCTCACCGTCTTATCAGAACTTCCCGATACGATGAACTCTGAATCAATGGATATAGACAAAGATCTTACATAACTAGTGTGACCACTCATGGTCTTACAGGTACCTGTCTTGACGTCCCATAGTCTCACCGTCTTATCAGAACTTCCCGATACGATGAACTCTGAATCACTGGATATAGCCACAGTATATACATAACTAGTGTGACCACTCATGGTCTTACAGGTACCTGTCTTGACGTCCCATAGTCTCACCGTCTTATCATCACTTCTCGATACGATGAACTCTGAATCACTGGATATAGCCACAGCATATACACAACTAGTGTGACCACTCATGGTCTTACAGGTACCTGTCTTGACGTCTCATAGTCTCACCGTCTTATCATCACTTCCCGATACGATGAACTCTGAATCACTGGATATAGCCACAGTATATACATAACTAGTGTGACAACTCATGGTCTTACAGGTACCTGTCTTGACGTCCCTTAGTCTCACAGTCTAATCATAACTTCTCGATACGATGAACTCTGAATCACTGGATATAGCCACAGCATATACATAACTAGTGTGACCACTCATGGTCTTACAGGTACCTGTCTTGACGTCCCATAGTCTCACCGTCTTATCATCACTTCCCGATACGATGAACTCTGAATCACTGGATATAGACAAAGATCTTACATAACTAGTGTGACAACTCATGGTCTTACAGGTACCTGTCTTGACGTCCCATAGTCTCACCGTCTTATCATCACTTCCCGATACAATGAACTCTGAATCACTGGATATAGCCACAGCATATACATAACTAGTGTGACCACTCATGGTCTTACAGGTACCTGTCTTGACGTCCCATAGTCTCACCGTCTAATCTGCACTTCCCGATACGATGAACTCTGAATCACTGGATATAGCCACAGCATATACATAACTAGTGTGACCACTCATGGTCTTACAGGTACCTGTCTTGACGTCCCATAGTCTCACCGTCTTATCATCACTTCCCGATACGATGAACTCTGAATCACTGGATATAGCCACAGTATATACATAACTAGTGTGACAACTCATGGTCTTACAGGTACCTGTCTTGACGTCCCATAGTCTCACCGTCTTATCAGAACTTCCCGATACAATGAACTCTGAATCACTGGATATAGCCACAGCATATACAGAATCTGTGTGACCACTCATGGTCTTACAGGTACCTGTCTTCACGTCCCATAGTCTCACCGTCTTATCTCTACTTCACGATACGATGAACTCTGAATCACTGGATATAGCCACAGCATATACACAACTAGTGTGACCACTCATGGTCTTACAGGTACCTGTCTTGACGTCCCATAGTTTCACCGTCTTATCATCACTTCCCGATACAATGAACTCTGAATCACTGGATATAGCCACAGCATATACAGAATCTGTGTGACCACTCAAGGTCTTACAGGTACCTGTCTTGACGTCCCATAGTCTCACCGTCTTATCATCACTTCCCGATACGATGAACTCTGAATCACTGGATATAGACACAGATCTTACATAACTAGTGTGACCACTCATGGTCTTACAGGTACCTGTCTTCACGTCCCATAGTCTCACAGTATTATAATAACTTCCCGATACAATGAACTCTGAATCACTAGATATAGCCGCAGTATATACATAACTAGTGTGACCACTCATGGTCTTACAGGTACCTGTCTTGACGTCCCATAGTCTCACCGTATTATCATGACTTCCCGATACGATGAACTCTGAATCACTGGATATAGCCACAGCATATACATAACTAGTGTGACCACTCATGGTCTTACAGGTACCTGTCTTGACGTCCCATAGTCTCACCGTCATATCATCACTTCCCGATACGATGAACTCTGAATCACTGGATATAGACACAGTATATACATAACTAGTGTGACCACTCATGGTCTTACAGGTACCTGTCTTGACGTCCCATAGTCTCACCGTCTTATCAGAACTTCCCGATACGATGAACTCTGAATCACTGGATATAGACAAAGATCTTACATAACTAGTGTGACCACTCATGGTCTTACAGGTACCTGTCTTGACGTCCCATAGTCTCACCGTCTTATCAGAACTTCCCGATACGATGAACTCTGAATCACTGGATATAGCCACAGTATATACATAACTAGTGTGACCACTCATGGTCTTACAGGTACCTGTCTTGACGTCCCTTAGTCTCACAGTCTAATCATAACTTCTCGATACGATGAACTCTGAATCACTGGATATAGTCACAGCATATACATGACTAGTGTGACCACTCATGGTCTTACAGGTACCTGTCTTGACGTCCCATAGTCTCACCGTCATATCATCACTTCCCGATACGATGAACTCTGAATCACTGGATATAGCCAAAGCATATACACAACTAGTGTGATCACTCATGGTCTTACAGGTACCTGTCTTGACGTCCCATAGTCTCACCGTCTTATCATCACTTCCCGATACGATGAACTCTGAATCACTGGATATAGACACAGATCTTACATAACTAGTGTGACCACTCATGGTCTTACAGGTACCTGTCTTGACGTCCCATAGTCTCACCGTCTTATCATCACTTCCCGATACAATGAACTCTGAATCACTAGATATAGCCGCAGTATATACATAACTAGTGTGACCACTCATGGTCTTACAGGTACCTGTCTTGACGTCCCATAGTCTCACCGTCTTATCATCACTTCCCGATACAATGAACTCTGAATCACTGGATATAGCCACAGCATATACATAACTAGTGTGACAACTCATGGTCTTACAGGTACCTGTCTTGACGTCCCATAGTCTCACCGTCTTATCATCACTTCCCGATACGATGAACTCTGAATCACTGGATATAGCCACAGCATATACACAACTAGTGTGACCACTCATGGTCTTACAGGTACCTGTCTTGACGTCCCATAGTCTCACCGTCTTATCATCACTTCCCGATACGATGAACTCTGAATCACTGGATATAGACACAGATCTTACATAACTAGTGTGACCACTCATGGTCTTACAGGTACCTGTCTTGACGTCCCATAGTCTCACCGTCTTATCATCACTTCCCGATACGATGAACTCTGAATCACTGGATATAGCCACAGTATATACATAACTAGTGTGACCACTCATGGTCTTACAGGTACCTGTCTTGACGTCCCATAGTCTCACCGTCTTATCATCACTTCCCGATACAATGAACTCTGAATCACTAGATATAGCCACAGTATATACATAACTAGTGTGACAACTCATGGTCTTACAGGTACCTGTCTTGACGTCCCTTAGTCTCACAGTCTAATCATAACTTCTCGATACGATGAACTCTGAATCACTGGATATAGCCACAGCATATACACAACTAGTGTGACCACTCATGGTCTTACAGGTACCTGTCTTGACGTCCCATTGTCTCACCGTATTATCTCCACTTCCCGATACGATGAACTCTGAATCACTGGATATAGCCACAGCATATACAGAATCTGTGTGACCACTCATGGTCTTACAGGTACCTGTCTTGACGTCCCATAGTCTCACCGTCTTATCAGAACTTCCCGATACGATGAACTCTGAATCACTGGATATAGACAAAGATCTTACATAACTAGTGTGACCACTCATGGTCTTACAGGTACCTGTCTTGACGTCCCATAGTCTCACCGTCTTATCAGAACTTCCCGATACGATGAACTCTGAATCACTGGATATAGACAAAGATCTTACATAACTAGTGTGACCACTCATGGTCTTACAGGTACCTGTCTTCACGTCCCATAGTCTCACAGTATTATAATAACTTCCCGATACAATGAACTCTGAATCACTAGATATAGCCACAGCATATACATAACTAGTGTGACCACTCATGGTCTTACAGGTACCTGTCTTGACGTCCCATAGTCTCACCGTCTTATCATCACTTCCCGATACAATGAACTCTGAATCACTGGATATAGCCACAGCATATACATAACTAGTGTGACCACTCATGGTCTTACAGGTACCTGTCTTGACGTCCCATAGTCTCACCGTCATATCATCACTTCCCGATACGATGAACTCTGAATCACTGGATATAGCCACAGTATATACATAACTAGTGTGACAACTCATGGTCTTACAGGTACCTGTCTTGACGTCCCTTAGTCTCACAGTCTAATCATAACTTCTCGATACGATGAACTCTGAATCACTGGATATAGCCACAGCATATACACAACTAGTGTGACCACTCATGGTCTTACAGGTACCTGTCTTGACGTCCCATTGTCTCACCGTATTATCTCCACTTCCCGATACGATGAACTCTGAATCACTGGATATAGCCACAGCATATACATAACTAGTGTGACAACTCATGGTCTTACAGGTACCTGTCTTGACGTCCCATAGTCTCACCGTCTTATCATCACTTCCCGATACGATGAACTCTGAATCACTGGATATAGCCACAGTATATACATAACTAGTGTGACAACTCATGGTCTTACAGGTACCTGTCTTGACGTCCCTTAGTCTCACAGTCTAATCATAACTTCTCGATACGATGAACTCTGAATCACTGGATATAGCCACAGCATATACAGAATCTGTGTGACCACTCATGGTCTTACAGGTACCTGTCTTGACGTCCCATAGTCTCACCGTCTTATCAGAACTTCCCGATACGATGAACTCTGAATCACTGGATATAGTCACAGCATATACATGACTAGTGTGACCACTCATGGTCTTACAGGTACCTGTCTTGACGTCCCATAGTCTCACCGTCTTATCAGAACTTCCCGATACGATGAACTCTGAATCACTGGATATAGACAAAGATCTTACATAACTAGTGTGACCACTCATGGTCTTACAGGTACCTGTCTTGACGTCCCATAGTCTCACCGTCTTATCAGAACTTCCCGATACGATGAACTCTGAATCACTGGATATAGACAAAGATCTTACATAACTAGTGTGACCACTCATGGTCTTACAGGTACCTGTCTTCACGTCCCATAGTCTCACAGTATTATAATAACTTCCCGATACAATGAACTCTGAATCACTAGATATAGCCACAGCATATACATAACTAGTGTGACCACTCATGGTCTTACAGGTACCTGTCTTGACGTCCCATAGTCTCACCGTCTTATCATCACTTCCCGATACAATGAACTCTGAATCACTGGATATAGCCACAGCATATACATAACTAGTGTGACCACTCATGGTCTTACAGGTACCTGTCTTGACGTCCCATAGTCTCACCGTCTTATCATCACTTCCCGATACGATGAACTCTGAATCACTGGATATAGCCACAGTATATACATAACTAGTGTGACCACTCATGGTCTTACAGGTACCTGTCTTGACGTCCCATAGTCTCACCGTCTTATCATGACTTCCCGATACGATGAACTCTGAATCACTGGATATAGCCACAGCATATACAGAATCTGTGTGACCACTCATGGTCTTACAGGTACCTGTCTTGACGTCCCATTGTCTCACCGTATTATCTCCACTTCCCGATACGATGAACTCTGAATCACTGGATATAGACACAGTATATACATAACTAGTGTGACAACTCATGGTCTTACAGGTACCTGTCTTGACGTCCCATAGTCTCACCGTCTTATCATCACTTCCCGATACGATGAACTCTGAATCACTGGATATAGACACAGATCTTACATAACTAGTGTGACCACTCATGGTCTTACAGGTACCTGTCTTCACGTCCCATAGTCTCACAGTATTATAATAACTTCCCGATACAATGAACTCTGAATTACTAGATATAGCCGCAGTATATACATAACTAGTGTGACCACTCATGGTCTTACAGGTACCTGTCTTGACGTCCCATAGTCTCACCGTCTTATCATCACTTCCCGATACGATGAACTCTGAATCACTGGATATAGCCATAGATCTTACATAACTAGTGTGACCACTCATGGTCTTACAGGTACCTGTCTTGACGTCCCATAGTCTCACCGTATTATCTCTACTTCCCGATACGATGAACTCTGAATCACTGGATATAGCCACAGCATATACATAACTAGTGTGACAACTCATGGTCTTACAGGTACCTGTCTTGACGTCCCATAGTCTCACCGTCTTATCATCACTTCCCGATACGATGAACTCTGAATCACTGGATATAGACACAGATCTTACATAACTAGTGTGACCACTCATGGTCTTACAGGTACCTGTCTTGACGTCCCATAGTCTCACCGTCTTATCAGAACTTCCCGATACGATGAACTCTGAATCACTGGATATAGACAAAGATCTTACATAACTAGTGTGACCACTCATGGTCTTACAGGTACCTGTCTTGACGTCCCATAGTCTCACCGTCATATCATCACTTCCCGATACGATGAACTCTGAATCACTGGATATAGACACAGATCTTACATAACTAGTGTGACCACTCATGGTCTTACAGGTACCTGTCTTGACGTCCCTTAGTCTCACAGTCTAATCATAACTTCTCGATACGATGAACTCTGAATCACTGGATATAGCCACAGCATATACATGACTAGTGTGACCACTCATGGTCTTACAGGTACCTGTCTTGACGTCCCATTGTCTCACCGTATTATCTCCACTTCCCGATACGATGAACTCTGAATCACTGGATATAGCCACAGCATATACAGAATCTGTGTGACCACTCATGGTCTTACAGGTACCTGTCTTGACGTCCCATAGTCTCACCGTCTTATCACTTCCCGATACGATGAACTCTGAATCACTGGATATAGACACAGTATATACATAACTAGTGTGACAACTCATGGTCTTACAGGTACCTGTCTTGACGTCCCATAGTCTCACCGTCTTATCATCACTTCCCGATACGATGAACTCTGAATCACTGGATATAGACACAGATCTTACATAACTAGTGTGACCACTCATGGTCTTACAGGTACCTGTCTTCACGTCCCATAGTCTCACAGTATTATAATAACTTCCCGATACAATGAACTCTGAATTACTAGATATAGCCGCAGTATATACATAACTAGTGTGACCACTCATGGTCTTACAGGTACCTGTCTTGACGTCCCATAGTCTCACCGTCTTATCATCACTTCCCGATACGATGAACTCTGAATCACTGGATATAGCCACAGCATATACAGAATCTGTGTGACCACTCATGGTCTTACAGGTACCTGTCTTGACGTCCCATAGTCTCACCGTCTTATCATCACTTCCCGATACGATGAACTCTGAATCACTGGATATAGCCATAGATCTTACATAACTAGTGTGACCACTCATGGTCTTACAGGTACCTGTCTTGACGTCCCATAGTCTCACCGTATTATCTCTACTTCCCGATACGATGAACTCTGAATCACTGGATATAGCCACAGCATATACATAACTAGTGTGACAACTCATGGTCTTACAGGTACCTGTCTTGACGTCCCATTGTCTCACCGTATTATCTCCACTTCCCGATACGATGAACTCTGAATCACTGGATATAGCCACAGCATATACAGAATCTGTGTGACCACTCATGGTCTTACAGGTACCTGTCTTGACGTCCCATAGTCTCACCGTCTTATCACTTCCCGATACGATGAACTCTGAATCACTGGATATAGACACAGTATATACATAACTAGTGTGACAACTCATGGTCTTACAGGTACCTGTCTTGACGTCCCATAGTCTCACCGTCTTATCATCACTTCCCGATACGATGAACTCTGAATCACTGGATATAGACACAGATCTTACATAACTAGTGTGACCACTCATGGTCTTACAGGTACCTGTCTTCACGTCCCATAGTCTCACAGTATTATAATAACTTCCCGATACAATGAACTCTGAATTACTAGATATAGCCGCAGTATATACATAACTAGTGTGACCACTCATGGTCTTACAGGTACCTGTCTTGACGTCCCATAGTCTCACCGTCTTATCATCACTTCCCGATACGATGAACTCTGAATCACTGGATATAGCCACAGCATATACAGAATCTGTGTGACCACTCATGGTCTTACAGGTACCTGTCTTGACGTCCCATAGTCTCACCGTCTTATCATCACTTCCCGATACGATGAACTCTGAATCACTGGATATAGCCATAGATCTTACATAACTAGTGTGACCACTCATGGTCTTACAGGTACCTGTCTTGACGTCCCATAGTCTCACCGTATTATCTCTACTTCCCGATACGATGAACTCTGAATCACTGGATATAGCCACAGCATATACATAACTAGTGTGACAACTCATGGTCTTACAGGTACCTGTCTTGACGTCCCATAGTCTCACCGTCTTATCATCACTTCCCGATACGATGAACTCTGAATCACTGGATATAGACACAGATCTTACATAACTAGTGTGACCACTCATGGTCTTACAGGTACCTGTCTTGACGTCCCATAGTCTCACCGTCTTATCAGAACTTCCCGATACGATGAACTCTGAATCACTGGATATAGACAAAGATCTTACATAACTAGTGTGACCACTCATGGTCTTACAGGTACCTGTCTTGACGTCCCATAGTCTCACCGTCATATCATCACTTCCCGATACGATGAACTCTGAATCACTGGATATAGACACAGATCTTACATAACTAGTGTGACCACTCATGGTCTTACAGGTACCTGTCTTGACGTCCCTTAGTCTCACAGTCTAATCATAACTTCTCGATACGATGAACTCTGAATCACTGGATATAGCCACAGCATATACACAACTAGTGTGACCACTCATGGTCTTACAGGTACCTGTCTTGACGTCCCATTGTCTCACCGTATTATCTCCACTTCCCGATACGATGAACTCTGAATCACTGGATATAGCCACAGCATATACAGAATCTGTGTGACCACTCATGGTCTTACAGGTACCTGTCTTGACGTCCCATAGTCTCACCGTCTTATCACTTCCCGATACGATGAACTCTGAATCACTGGATATAGACACAGTATATACATAACTAGTGTGACAACTCATGGTCTTACAGGTACCTGTCTTGACGTCCCATAGTCTCACCGTCTTATCATCACTTCCCGATACGATGAACTCTGAATCACTGGATATAGACACAGATCTTACATAACTAGTGTGACCACTCATGGTCTTACAGGTACCTGTCTTCACGTCCCATAGTCTCACAGTATTATAATAACTTCCCGATACAATGAACTCTGAATTACTAGATATAGCCGCAGTATATACATAACTAGTGTGACCACTCATGGTCTTACAGGTACCTGTCTTGACGTCCCATAGTCTCACCGTCTTATCATCACTTCCCGATACGATGAACTCTGAATCACTGGATATAGCCATAGATCTTACATAACTAGTGTGACCACTCATGGTCTTACAGGTACCTGTCTTGACGTCCCATAGTCTCACCGTATTATCTAAACTTCCCGATACGATGAACTCTGAATCACTGGATATAGCCATAGATCTTTCATAACTAGTGTGACCACTCATGGTCTTACAGGTACCTGTCTTGACGTCCCATAGTCTCACCGTCTTATCATCACTTCCCGATACAATGAACTCTGAATCACTGGATATAGCCACAGCATATACATAACTAGTGTGACCACTCATGGTCTTACAGGTACCTGTCTTGACGTCCCATAGTCTCACCGTCTTATCATCACTTCCCGATACGATGAACTCTGAATCACTGGATATAGCCACAGTATATACATAACTAGTGTGACAACTCATGGTCTTACAGGTACCTGTCTTGACGTCCCATAGTCTCACCGTCTTATCATCACTTCCCGATACGATGAACTCTGAATCACTGGATATAGCCACAGATAATACAGAATCTGTGTGACCACTCATGGTCTTACAGGTACCTGTCTTCACGTCCCATAGTCTCACAGTATTATAATAACTTCCCGATACAATGAACTCTGAATCACTAGATATAGCCGCAGTATATACATAACTAGTGTGACCACTCATGGTCTTACAGGTACCTGTCTTGACGTCCCATAGTCTCACCGTCTTATCATCACTTCCCGATACAATGAACTCTGAATCACTGGATATAGCCACAGTATATACATAACTAGTGTGACAACTCATGGTCTTACAGGTACCTGTCTTGACGTCCCATAGTCTCACCGTCTTATCATCACTTCCCGATACGATGAACTCTGAATCACTGGATATAGCCACAGATAATACAGAATCTGTGTGACCACTCATGGTCTTACAGGTACCTGTCTTCACGTCCCATAGTCTCACAGTATTATAATAACTTCCCGATACAATGAACTCTGAATCACTAGATATAGCCGCAGTATATACATAACTAGTGTGACCACTCATGGTCTTACAGGTACCTGTCTTGACGTCCCATAGTCTCACCGTCTTATCATCACTTCCCGATACGATGAACTCTGAATCACTGGATATAGCCACAGTATATACATAACTAGTGTGACAACTCATGGTCTTACAGGTACCTGTCTTGACGTCCCTTAGTCTCACAGTCTAATCATAACTTCTCGATACGATGAACTCTGAATCACTGGATATAGCCACAGCATATACACAACTAGTGTGACCACTCATGGTCTTACAGGTACCTGTCTTGACGTCCCATTGTCTCACCGTATTATCTCCACTTCCCGATACGATGAACTCTGAATCACTGGATATAGCCACAGCATATACAGAATCTGTGTGACCACTCATGGTCTTACAGGTACCTGTCTTGACGTCCCATAGTCTCACCGTCTTATCAGAACTTCCCGATACGATGAACTCTGAATCACTGGATATAGACAAAGATCTTACATAACTAGTGTGACCACTCATGGTCTTACAGGTACCTGTCTTCACGTCCCATAGTCTCACAGTATTATAATAACTTCCCGATACAATGAACTCTGAATCACTAGATATAGCCACAGCATATACATAACTAGTGTGACCACTCATGGTCTTACAGGTACCTGTCTTGACGTCCCATAGTCTCACCGTCTTATCATCACTTCCCGATACAATGAACTCTGAATCACTGGATATAGCCACAGCATATACATAACTAGTGTGACCACTCATGGTCTTACAGGTACCTGTCTTGACGTCCCATAGTCTCACCGTCTTATCATCACTTCCCGATACGATGAACTCTGAATCACTGGATATAGCCACAGTATATACATAACTAGTGTGACCACTCATGGTCTTACAGGTACCTGTCTTGACGTCCCATAGTCTCACCGTCTTATCATGACTTCCCGATACGATGAACTCTGAATCACTGGATATAGCCACAGCATATACAGAATCTGTGTGACCACTCATGGTCTTACAGGTACCTGTCTTGACGTCCCATAGTCTCACCGTCTTATCAGAACTTCCCGATACGATGAACTCTGAATCACTGGATATAGACAAAGATCTTACATAACTAGTGTGACCACTCATGGTCTTACAGGTACCTGTCTTGACGTCCCATAGTCTCACCGTCTTATCATCACTTCCCGATACGATGAACTCTGAATCACTGGATATAGACACAGATCTTACATAACTAGTGTGACCACTCATGGTCTTACAGGTACCTGTCTTCACGTCCCATAGTCTCACAGTATTATAATAACTTCCCGATACAATGAACTCTGAATTACTAGATATAGCCGCAGTATATACATAACTAGTGTGACCACTCATGGTCTTACAGGTACCTGTCTTGACGTCCCATAGTCTCACCGTCTTATCATCACTTCCCGATACGATGAACTCTGAATCACTGGATATAGCCATAGATCTTACATAACTAGTGTGACCACTCATGGTCTTACAGGTACCTGTCTTGACGTCCCATAGTCTCACCGTATTATCTCTACTTCCCGATACGATGAACTCTGAATCACTGGATATAGCCACAGCATATACATAACTAGTGTGACAACTCATGGTCTTACAGGTACCTGTCTTGACGTCCCATAGTCTCACCGTCTTATCATCACTTCCCGATACGATGAACTCTGAATCACTGGATATAGACACAGATCTTACATAACTAGTGTGACCACTCATGGTCTTACAGGTACCTGTCTTGACGTCCCATAGTCTCACCGTCTTATCAGAACTTCCCGATACGATGAACTCTGAATCACTGGATATAGCCACAGCATATACATAACTAGTGTGACCACTCATGGTCTTACAGGTACCTGTCTTGACGTCCCATAGTCTCACCGTCTTATCATCACTTCCCGATACGATGAACTCTGAATCACTGGATATAGCCACAGTATATACATAACTAGTGTGACAACTCATGGTCTTACAGGTACCTGTCTTGACGTCCCATAGTCTCACCGTCTTATCATCACTTCCCGATACGATGAACTCTGAATCACTGGATATAGCCACAGCATATACACAACTAGTGTGACCACTCATGGTCTTACAGGTACCTGTCTTGACGTCCCATAGTCTCACCGTCTTATCATGACTTCCCGATACGATGAACTCTGAATCACTGGATATAGCCACAGCATATACAGAATCTGTGTGACCACTCATGGTCTTACAGGTACCTGTCTTGACGTCCCATAGTCTCACCGTCTTATCACTTCCCGATACGATGAACTCTGAATCACTGGATATAGACACAGTATATACATAACTAGTGTGACAACTCATGGTCTTACAGGTACCTGTCTTGACGTCCCATAGTCTCACCGTCTTATCATCACTTCCCGATACGATGAACTCTGAATCACTGGATATAGACACAGATCTTACATAACTAGTGTGACCACTCATGGTCTTACAGGTACCTGTCTTCACGTCCCATAGTCTCACAGTATTATAATAACTTCCCGATACAATGAACTCTGAATTACTAGATATAGCCGCAGTATATACATAACTAGTGTGACCACTCATGGTCTTACAGGTACCTGTCTTGACGTCCCATTGTCTCACCGTATTATCTCCACTTCCCGATACGATGAACTCTGAATCACTGGATATAGCCACAGCATATACAGAATCTGTGTGACCACTCATGGTCTTACAGGTACCTGTCTTGACGTCCCATAGTCTCACCGTCTTATCAGAACTTCCCGATACGATGAACTCTGAATCACTGGATATAGACAAAGATCTTACATAACTAGTGTGACCACTCATGGTCTTACAGGTACCTGTCTTCACGTCCCATAGTCTCACAGTATTATAATAACTTCCCGATACAATGAACTCTGAATCACTAGATATAGCCACAGCATATACATAACTAGTGTGACCACTCATGGTCTTACAGGTACCTGTCTTGACGTCCCATAGTCTCACCGTCTTATCATCACTTCCCGATACAATGAACTCTGAATCACTGGATATAGCCACAGCATATACATAACTAGTGTGACCACTCATGGTCTTACAGGTACCTGTCTTGACGTCCCATAGTCTCACCGTCTTATCATCACTTCCCGATACGATGAACTCTGAATCACTGGATATAGCCACAGTATATACATAACTAGTGTGACCACTCATGGTCTTACAGGTACCTGTCTTGACGTCCCATAGTCTCACCGTCTTATCATGACTTCCCGATACGATGAACTCTGAATCACTGGATATAGCCACAGCATATACAGAATCTGTGTGACCACTCATGGTCTTACAGGTACCTGTCTTGACGTCCCATTGTCTCACCGTATTATCTCCACTTCCCGATACGATGAACTCTGAATCACTGGATATAGACACAGTATATACATAACTAGTGTGACAACTCATGGTCTTACAGGTACCTGTCTTGACGTCCCATAGTCTCACCGTCTTATCATCACTTCCCGATACGATGAACTCTGAATCACTGGATATAGACACAGATCTTACATAACTAGTGTGACCACTCATGGTCTTACAGGTACCTGTCTTCACGTCCCATAGTCTCACAGTATTATAATAACTTCCCGATACAATGAACTCTGAATTACTAGATATAGCCGCAGTATATACATAACTAGTGTGACCACTCATGGTCTTACAGGTACCTGTCTTGACGTCCCATAGTCTCACCGTCTTATCATCACTTCCCGATACGATGAACTCTGAATCACTGGATATAGCCATAGATCTTACATAACTAGTGTGACCACTCATGGTCTTACAGGTACCTGTCTTGACGTCCCATAGTCTCACCGTATTATCTCTACTTCCCGATACGATGAACTCTGAATCACTGGATATAGCCACAGCATATACATAACTAGTGTGACAACTCATGGTCTTACAGGTACCTGTCTTGACGTCCCATAGTCTCACCGTCTTATCATCACTTCCCGATACGATGAACTCTGAATCACTGGATATAGACACAGATCTTACATAACTAGTGTGACCACTCATGGTCTTACAGGTACCTGTCTTGACGTCCCATAGTCTCACCGTCTTATCAGAACTTCCCGATACGATGAACTCTGAATCACTGGATATAGCCACAGCATATACACAACTAGTGTGACCACTCATGGTCTTACAGGTACCTGTCTTGACGTCCCATTGTCTCACCGTATTATCTCCACTTCCCGATACGATGAACTCTGAATCACTGGATATAGCCACAGCATATACAGAATCTGTGTGACCACTCATGGTCTTACAGGTACCTGTCTTGACGTCCCATAGTCTCACCGTCTTATCAGAACTTCCCGATACGATGAACTCTGAATCACTGGATATAGACAAAGATCTTACATAACTAGTGTGACCACTCATGGTCTTACAGGTACCTGTCTTGACGTCCCATAGTCTCACCGTCTTATCATCACTTCCCGATACAATGAACTCTGAATCACTGGATATAGCCACAGCATATACATAACTAGTGTGACCACTCATGGTCTTACAGGTACCTGTCTTGACGTCCCATAGTCTCACCGTCATATCATCACTTCCCGATACGATGAACTCTGAATCACTGGATATAGCCACAGTATATACATAACTAGTGTGACAACTCATGGTCTTACAGGTACCTGTCTTGACGTCCCTTAGTCTCACAGTCTAATCATAACTTCTCGATACGATGAACTCTGAATCACTGGATATAGCCACAGCATATACACAACTAGTGTGACCACTCATGGTCTTACAGGTACCTGTCTTGACGTCCCATTGTCTCACCGTATTATCTCCACTTCCCGATACGATGAACTCTGAATCACTGGATATAGCCACAGCATATACAGAATCTGTGTGACCACTCATGGTCTTACAGGTACCTGTCTTGACGTCCCATAGTCTCACCGTCTTATCAGAACTTCCCGATACGATGAACTCTGAATCACTGGATATAGACAAAGATCTTACATAACTAGTGTGACCACTCATGGTCTTACAGGTACCTGTCTTGACGTCCCATAGTCTCACCGTCTTATCAGAACTTCCCGATACGATGAACTCTGAATCACTGGATATAGACAAAGATCTTACATAACTAGTGTGACCACTCATGGTCTTACAGGTACCTGTCTTCACGTCCCATAGTCTCACAGTATTATAATAACTTCCCGATACAATGAACTCTGAATCACTAGATATAGCCACAGCATATACATAACTAGTGTGACCACTCATGGTCTTACAGGTACCTGTCTTGACGTCCCATAGTCTCACCGTCTTATCATCACTTCCCGATACAATGAACTCTGAATCACTGGATATAGCCACAGCATATACATAACTAGTGTGACCACTCATGGTCTTACAGGTACCTGTCTTGACGTCCCATAGTCTCACCGTCTTATCATCACTTCCCGATACGATGAACTCTGAATCACTGGATATAGCCACAGTATATACATAACTAGTGTGACCACTCATGGTCTTACAGGTACCTGTCTTGACGTCCCATAGTCTCACCGTCTTATCATGACTTCCCGATACGATGAACTCTGAATCACTGGATATAGCCACAGCATATACAGAATCTGTGTGACCACTCATGGTCTTACAGGTACCTGTCTTGACGTCCCATTGTCTCACCGTATTATCTCCACTTCCCGATACGATGAACTCTGAATCACTGGATATAGACACAGTATATACATAACTAGTGTGACAACTCATGGTCTTACAGGTACCTGTCTTGACGTCCCATAGTCTCACCGTCTTGTCATCACTTCCCGATACGATGAACTCTGAATCACTGGATATAGACACAGATCTTACATAACTAGTGTGACCACTCATGGTCTTACAGGTACCTGTCTTCACGTCCCATAGTCTCACAGTATTATAATAACTTCCCGATACAATGAACTCTGAATTACTAGATATAGCCGCAGTATATACATAACTAGTGTGACCACTCATGGTCTTACAGGTACCTGTCTTGACGTCCCATAGTCTCACCGTCTTATCATCACTTCCCGATACGATGAACTCTGAATCACTGGATATAGCCATAGATCTTACATAACTAGTGTGACCACTCATGGTCTTACAGGTACCTGTCTTGACGTCCCATAGTCTCACCGTATTATCTCTACTTCCCGATACGATGAACTCTGAATCACTGGATATAGCCACAGCATATACAGAATCTGTGTGACCACTCATGGTCTTACAGGTACCTGTCTTGACGTCCCATAGTCTCACCGTCTTATCATCACTTCCCGATACGATGAACTCTGAATCACTAGATATAGCCGCAGTATATACATAACTAGTGTGACCACTCATGGTCTTACAGGTACCTGTCTTGACGTCCCATAGTCTCACCGTCTTATCAGAACTTCCCGATACGATGAACTCTGAATCACTGGATATAGACAAAGATCTTACATAACTAGTGTGACCACTCATGGTCTTACAGGTACCTGTCTTCACGTCCCATAGTCTCACCGTCTTATCAGAACTTCCCGATACGATGAACTCTGAATCACTGGATATAGCCACAGTATATACATAACTAGTGTGACCACTCATGGTCTTACAGGTACCTGTCTTGACGTCCCTTAGTCTCACAGTCTAATCATAACTTCTCGATACGATGAACTCTGAATCACTGGATATAGCCACAGCATATACACAACTAGTGTGACCACTCATGGTCTTACAGGTACCTGTCTTGACGTCCCATAGTCTCACCGTCTTATCATCACTTCCCGATACGATGAACTCTGAATCACTGGATATAGCCACAGCATATACAGAATCTGTGTGACCACTCATGGTCTTACAGGTACCTGTCTTGACGTCCCATAGTCTCACCGTCTTATCACTTCCCGATACGATGAACTCTGAATCACTGGATATAGACACAGTATATACATAACTAGTGTGACAACTCATGGTCTTACAGGTACCTGTCTTGACGTCCCATAGTCTCACCGTCTTATCATCACTTCCCGATACGATGAACTCTGAATCACTGGATATAGACACAGATCTTACATAACTAGTGTGACCACTCATGGTCTTACAGGTACCTGTCTTCACGTCCCATAGTCTCACAGTATTATAATAACTTCCCGATACAATGAACTCTGAATTACTAGATATAGCCGCAGTATATACATAACTAGTGTGACCACTCATGGTCTTACAGGTACCTGTCTTGACGTCCCATAGTCTCACCGTCTTATCATCACTTCCCGATACGATGAACTCTGAATCACTGGATATAGCCATAGATCTTACATAACTAGTGTGACCACTCATGGTCTTACAGGTACCTGTCTTGACGTCCCATAGTCTCACCGTATTATCTCTACTTCCCGATACGATGAACTCTGAATCACTGGATATAGCCATAGATCTTTCATAACTAGTGTGACCACTCATGGTCTTACAGGTACCTGTCTTGACGTCCCATAGTCTCACCGTCTTATCATCACTTCCCGATACAATGAACTCTGAATCACTGGATATAGCCACAGCATATACATAACTAGTGTGACCACTCATGGTCTTACAGGTACCTGTCTTGACGTCCCATAGTCTCACCGTCTTATCATCACTTCCCGATACAATGAACTCTGAATCACTGGATATAGCCACAGTATATACATAACTAGTGTGACAACTCATGGTCTTACAGGTACCTGTCTTGACGTCCCATAGTCTCACCGTCTTATCATCACTTCCCGATACGATGAACTCTGAATCACTGGATATAGACACAGATCTTACATAACTAGTGTGACCACTCATGGTCTTACAGGTACCTGTCTTGACGTCCCATAGTCTCACCGTCATATCATCACTTCCCGATACGATGAACTCTGAATCACTGGATATAGACACAGATCTTACATAACTAGTGTGACCACTCATGGTCTTACAGGTACCTGTCTTGACGTCCCATAGTCTCACCGTCTTATCATGACTTCCCGATACGATGAACTCTGAATCACTGGATATAGCCACAGCATATACAGAATCTGTGTGACCACTCATGGTCTTACAGGTACCTGTCTTGACGTCCCATAGTCTCACCGTCTTATCAGAACTTCCCGATACGATGAACTCTGAATCACTGGATATAGACACAGATCTTACATAACTAGTGTGACCACTCATGGTCTTACAGGTACCTGTCTTGACGTCCCATAGTCTCACCGTCTTATCATCACTTCCCGATACGATGAACTCTGAATCACTGGATATAGCCACAGCATATACAGAATCTGTGTGACCACTCATGGTCTTACAGGTACCTGTCTTCACGTCCCATAGTCTCACAGTATTATAATAACTTCCCGATACAATGAACTCTGAATCACTAGATATAGCCACAGCATATACACAACTAGTGTGACCACTCATGGTCTTACAGGTACCTGTCTTGACGTCCCATTGTCTCACCGTATTATCATCACTTCCCGATACAATGAACTCTGAATCACTGGATATAGCCACAGTATATACATAACTAGTGTGACCACTCATGGTCTTACAGGTACCTGTCTTGACGTCCCTTAGTCTCACAGTCTAATCATAACTTCTCGATACGATGAACTCTGAATCACTGGATATAGTCACAGCATATACATGACTAGTGTGACCACTCATGGTCTTACAGGTACCTGTCTTGACGTCCCATAGTCTCACCGTCATATCATCACTTCCCGATACGATGAACTCTGAATCACTGGATATAGACACAGATCTTACATAACTAGTGTGACCACTCATGGTCTTACAGGTACCTGTCTTGACGTCCCATAGTCTCACCGTCTTATCATCACTTCCCGATACGATGAACTCTGAATCACTGGATATAGCCACAGTATATACATAAATAGTGTGACAACTCATGGTCTTACAGGTACCTGTCTTGACGTCCCATAGTCTCACCGTCTTATCTCTACTTCCCGATACGATGAACTCTGAATCACTGGATATAGACACAGATCTTACATAACTAGTGTGACCACTCATGGTCTTACAGGTACCTGTCTTGACGTCCCATAGTCTCACCGTCTTATCATCACTTCCCGATACGATGAACTCTGAATCACTGGATATAGCCACAGTATATACATAACTAGTGTGACAACTCATGGTCTTACAGGTACCTGTCTTGACGTCCCATAGTCTCACCGTCTTATCTCTACTTCCCGATACGATGAACTCTGAATCACTGGATATAGCCACAGCATATACACAACTAGTGTGACCACTCATGGTCTTACAGGTACCTGTCTTGACGTCCCATAGTCTCACCGTCTTATCATGACTTCCCGATACGATGAACTCTGAATCACTGGATATAGCCACAGTATATACATAACTAGTGTGACCACTCATGGTCTTACAGGTACCTGTCTTGACGTCCCATAGTCTCACCGTCTTATCTCTACTTCCCGATACGATGAACTCTGAATCACTGGATATAGCCACAGCATATACACAACTAGTGTGACCACTCATGGTCTTACAGGTACCTGTCTTGACGTCCCATAGTCTCACCGTCTTATCTCTACTTCCCGATACGATGAACTCTGAATCACTGGATATAGACACAGATCTTACATAACTAGTGTGACCACTCATGGTCTTACAGGTACCTGTCTTGACGTCCCATAGTCTCACCGTCTTATCTCTACTTCCCGATACGATGAACTCTGAATCACTGGATATAGCCATAGATCTTACATAACTAGTGTGACCACTCATGGTCTTACAGGTACCTGTCTTGACGTCCCATAGTCTCACCGTCTTATCATCACTTCCCGATACGATGAACTCTGAATCACTGGATATAGACAAAGATCTTACATAACTAGTGTGACCACTCATGGTCTTACAGGTACCTGTCTTGACGTCCCATAGTCTCACCGTCTTATCATCACTTCCCGATACGATGAACTCTGAATCACTGGATATAGCCATAGATCTTTCATAACTAGTGTGACCACTCATGGTCTTACAGGTACCTGTCTTGACGTCCCATAGTCTCACCGTCTTATCATCACTTCCCGATACGATGAACTCTGAATCACTGGATATAGCCACAGTATATACAGAATCTGTGTGACCACTCATGGTCTTACAGGTACCTGTCTTGACGTCCCATAGTCTCACCGTCTTATCATCACTTCCCGATACGATGAACTCTGAATCACTGGATATAGACACAGATCTTACATAACTAGTGTGACCACTCATGGTCTTACAGGTACCTGTCTTGACGTCCCATAGTCTCACCGTCATATCATCACTTCCCGATACGATGAACTCTGAATCACTGGATATAGACACAGATCTTACATAACTAGTGTGACCACTCATGGTCTTACAGGTACCTGTCTTGACGTCCCATAGTCTCACCGTCTTATCTCTACTTCCCGATACGATGAACTCTGAATCACTGGATATAGCCACAGCATATACAGAATCTGTGTGACCACTCATGGTCTTACAGGTACCTGTCTTGACGTCCCATAGTCTCACCGTCTTATCTCTACTTCCCGATACGATGAACTCTGAATCACTGGATATAGCCACAGCATATTCACAACTAGTGTGACCACTCATGGTCTTACAGGTACCTGTCTTGACGTCCCATAGTCTCACCGTCTTATCATCACTTCCCGATACAATGAACTCTGAATCACTGGATATAGCCACAGCATATACAGAATCTGTGTGACCACTCATGGTCTTACAGGTACCTGTCTTGACGTCCCATAGTCTCACCGTCTTATCATGACTTCCCGATACGATGAACTCTGAATCACTGGATATAGCCGCAGTATATACATAACTAGTGTGACCACTCATGGTCTTACAGGTACCTGTCTTGACGTCCCATAGTCTCACCGTCTTATCAGAACTTCCCGATACGATGAACTCTGAATCACTGGATATAGCCACAGCATATACACAACTAGTGTGACAACTCATGGTCTTACAGGTACCTGTCTTGACGTCCCATAGTCTCACCGTCATATCATCACTTCCCGATACGATGAACTCTGAATCACTGGATATAGACACAGATCTTACATAACTAGTGTGACCACTCATGGTCTTACAGGTACCTGTCTTGACGTCCCATAGTCTCACCGTCTTATCTCTACTTCCCGATACGATGAACTCTGAATCACTGGATATAGCCACAGCATATTCACAACTAGTGTGACAACTCATGGTCTTACAGGTACCTGTCTTGACGTCCCATAGTCTCACCGTCATATCATCACTTCCCGATACGATGAACTCTGAATCACTGGATATAGACACAGATCTTACATAACTAGTGTGACCACTCATGGTCTTACAGGTACCTGTCTTGACGTCCCATAGTCTCACCGTCTTATCATCACTTCCCGATACGATGAACTCTGAATCACTGGATATAGCCACAGTATATACATAAATAGTGTGACAACTCATGGTCTTACAGGTACCTGTCTTGACGTCCCATAGTCTCACCGTCTTATCTCTACTTCCCGATACGATGAACTCTGAATCACTGGATATAGCCACAGCATATTCACAACTAGTGTGACCACTCATGGTCTTACAGGTACCTGTCTTGACGTCCCATTGTCTCACCGTATTATCATCACTTCCCGATACGATGAACTCTGAATCACTGGATATAGCCACAGCATATACAGAATCTGTGTGACCACTCATGGTCTTACAGGTACCTGTCTTGACGTCCCATAGTCTCACCGTCTTATCATGACTTCCCGATACGATGAACTCTGAATCACTGGATATAGCCACAGCATATACATAACCTGTGTGACCACTCATGGTCTTACAGGTACCTGTCTTGACGTCCCATAGTCTCACCGTCTAATCATAACTTCCCGATACGATGAACTCTGAATCACCGGATACAGCCACAGCATATAAAACATTAGTGTGACCACTCATGGTCTTACAGGTACCTGTCTTGACGTCCCATAGTCTCACCGTCTTATCATCACTTCCCGATACGATGAACTCTGAATCACTGGATATAGCCACAGCATATACACAACTAGTGTGACCACTCATGGTCTTACAGGTACCTGTCTTGACGTCCCATAGTCTCACCGTCATATCATCACTTCCCGATACGATGAACTCTGAATCACTGGATATAGCCACAGTATATACAGAATCTGTGTGACCACTCATGGTCTTACAGGTACCTGTCTTGACGTCCCATAGTCTCACCGTCTAATCTGCACTTCCCGATACAATGAACTCTGAATCACTGGATATAGCCACAGATCTTACATAACTAGTGTGACCACTCATGGTCTTACAGGTACCTGTCTTGACGTCCCATAGTCTCACCGTCTTATCAGAACTTCCCGATACGATGAACTCTGAATCACTGGATATAGCCGCAGTATATACATAACTAGTGTGACCACTCATGGTCTTACAGGTACCTGTCTTGACGTCCCATAGTCTCACCGTCTTATCAGAACTTCCCGATACGATGAACTCTGAATCACTGGATATAGCCACAGTATATACAGAATCTGTGTGACCACTCATGGTCTTACAGGTACCTGTCTTGACGTCCCATAGTCTCACCGTCTAATCATAACTTCCCGATACGATGAACTCTGAATCACTGGATATAGACACAGATCTTACATAACTAGTGTGACCACTCATGGTCTTACAGGTACCTGTCTTGACGTCCCATAGTCTCACCGTATTATCTAAACTTCCCGATACGATGAACTCTGAATCACTGGATATAGCCACAGTATATACAGAATCTGTGTGACCACTCATGGTCTTACAGGTACCTGTCTTGACGTCCCATAGTCTCACCGTCTAATCAGAACTTCCCGATACAATGAACTCTGAATCACTGGATATAGCCACAGCATATACATAACTAGTGTGACCACTCATGGTCTTACAGGTACCTGTCTTGACGTCCCATAGTCTCACCGTCTTATCAGAACTTCACGATACGATGAACTCTGAATCACTGGATATAGACAAAGATCTTACATAACTAGTGTGACCACTCATGGTCTTACAGGTACCTGTCTTGACGTCCCATAGTCTCACCGTCTTATCAGAACTTCCCGATACGATGAACTCTGAATCACTGGATATAGACAAAGATCTTACATAACTAGTGTGACCACTCATGGTCTTACAGGTACCTGTCTTGACGTCCCATAGTCTCACAGTATTATAATAACTTCCCGATACGATGAACTCTGAATCACTGGATATAGCCGCAGCATATACAGAATCTGTGTGACCACTCATGGTCTTACAGGTACCTGTCTTGACGTCCCATAGTCTCACCGTCTTATCAGAACTTCCCGATACAATGAACTCTGAATCACTGGATATAGCCACAGCATATACAGAATCTGTGTGACCACTCATGGTCTTACAGGTACCTGTCTTGACGTCCCATAGTCTCACCGTCTTATCTCTACTTCCCGATACGATGAACTCTGAATCACTGGATATAGACACAGATCTTACATAACTAGTGTGACCACTCATGGTCTTACAGGTACCTGTCTTGACGTCCCATAGTCTCACCGTATTATCTAAACTTCCCGATACGATGAACTCTGAATCACTGGATATAGCCACAGCATATACAGAATCTGTGTGACCACTCATGGTCTTACAGGTACCTGTCTTGACGTCCCATAGTCTCACCGTCTAATCATAACTTCCCGATACGATGAACTCTGAATCACTGGATATAGCCACAGTATATACAGAATCTGTGTGACCACTCATGGTCTTACAGGTACCTGTCTTGACGTCCCATAGTCTCACAGTATTATAATAACTTCCCGATACGATGAACTCTGAATCACTGGATATAGCCGCAGTATATACATAACTAGTGTGACCACTCATGGTCTTACAGGTACCTGTCTTGACGTCCCATAGTCTCACCGTCTTATCAGAACTTCCCGATACGATGAACTCTGAATCACTGGATATAGCCACAGCATATACAGAATCTGTGTGACCACTCATGGTCTTACAGGTACCTGTCTTGACGTCCCATAGTCTCACAGTATTATAATAACTTCCCGATACGATGAACTCTGAATCACTGGATATAGCCGCAGTATATACATAACTAGTGTGACCACTCATGGTCTTACAGGTACCTGTCTTGACGTCCCATAGTCTCACCGTCTTATCAGAACTTCCCGATACGATGAACTCTGAATCACTGGATATAGCCACAGCATATACATAACTAGTGTGACCACTCATGGTCTTACAGGTACCTGTCTTGACGTCCCATAGTCTCACCGTCTAATCATAACTTCCCGATACGATGAACTCTGAATCACTGGATATAGCCACAGTATATACAGAATCTGTGTGACCACTCATGGTCTTACAGGTACCTGTCTTGACGTCCCATAGTCTCACAGTATTATAATAACTTCCCGATACGATGAACTCTGAATCACTGGATATAGCCGCAGTATATACATAACTAGTGTGACCACTCATGGTCTTACAGGTACCTGTCTTGACGTCCCATAGTCTCACCGTCTTATCAGAACTTCCCGATACGATGAACTCTGAATCACTGGATATAGCCACAGCATATACATAACTAGTGTGACCACTCATGGTCTTACAGGTACCTGTCTTGACGTCCCATAGTCTCACCGTCTTATCAGAACTTCCCGATACGATGAACTCTGAATCACTGGATATAGCCGCAGTATATACATAACTAGTGTGACCACTCATGGTCTTACAGGTACCTGTCTTGACGTCCCATAGTCTCACCGTCTTATCAGAACTTCCCGATACGATGAACTCTGAATCACTGGATATAGCCACAGTATATACAGAATCTGTGTGACCACTCATGGTCTTACAGGTACCTGTCTTGACGTCCCATAGTCTCACCGTCTAATCTGCACTTCCCGATACAATGAACTCTGAATCACTGGATATAGCCACAGCATATACAGAATCTGTGTGACCACTCATGGTCTTACAGGTACCTGTCTTGACGTCCCATAGTCTCACAGTATTATAATAACTTCCCGATACGATGAACTCTGAATCACTGGATATAGCCGCAGTATATACATAACTAGTGTGACCACTCATGGTCTTACAGGTACCTGTCTTGACGTCCCATAGTCTCACCGTCTTATCAGAACTTCCCGATACGATGAACTCTGAATCACTGGATATAGCCACAGCATATACAGAATCTGTGTGACCACTCATGGTCTTACAGGTACCTGTCTTGACGTCCCATAGTCTCACCGTCTAATCATAACTTCCCGATACGATGAACTCTGAATCACTGGATATAGCCACAGTATATACAGAATCTGTGTGACCACTCATGGTCTTACAGGTACCTGTCTTGACGTCCCATAGTCTCACAGTATTATAATAACTTCCCGATACGATGAACTCTGAATCACTGGATATAGCCGCAGTATATACATAACTAGTGTGACCACTCATGGTCTTACAGGTACCTGTCTTGACGTCCCATAGTCTCACCGTCTTATCAGAACTTCCCGATACGATGAACTCTGAATCACTGGATATAGCCACAGCATATACATAACTAGTGTGACCACTCATGGTCTTACAGGTACCTGTCTTGACGTCCCATAGTCTCACAGTATTATAATAACTTCCCGATACGATGAACTCTGAATCACTGGATATAGCCGCAGTATATACATAACTAGTGTGACCACTCATGGTCTTACAGGTACCTGTCTTGACGTCCCATAGTCTCACCGTCTTATCAGAACTTCCCGATACGATGAACTCTGAATCACTGGATATAGCCACAGTATATACAGAATCTGTGTGACCACTCATGGTCTTACAGGTACCTGTCTTGACGTCCCATAGTCTCACCGTCTAATCTGCACTTCCCGATACAATGAACTCTGAATCACTGGATATAGCCACAGATCTTACATAACTAGTGTGACCACTCATGGTCTTACAGGTACCTGTCTTGACGTCCCATAGTCTCACCGTCTTATCAGAACTTCCCGATACGATGAACTCTGAATCACTGGATATAGCCACAGCATATACATAACTAGTGTGACCACTCATGGTCTTACAGGTACCTGTCTTGACGTCCCATAGTCTCACCGTCTTATCAGAACTTCCCGATACGATGAACTCTGAATCACTGGATATAGCCACAGCATATACATAACTAGTGTGACCACTCATGGTCTTACAGGTACCTGTCTTGACGTCCCATAGTCTCACAGTATTATCAGAACTTCCCGATACGATGAACTCTGAATCACTGGATATAGACAAAGATCTTACATAACTAGTGTGACCACTCATGGTCTTACAGGTACCTGTCTTGACGTCCCATAGTCTCACCGTCTAATCTGCACTTCCCGATACGATGAACTCTGAATCACTGGATATAGCCGCAGTATATACATAACTAGTGTGACCACTCATGGTCTTACAGGTACCTGTCTTGACGTCCCATAGTCTCACCGTATTATCTAAACTTCCCGATACGATGAACTCTGAATCACTGGATATAGCCACAGCATATACAGAATCTGTGTGACCACTCATGGTCTTACAGGTACCTGTCTTGACGTCCCATAGTCTCACCGTATTATCTAAACTTCCCGATACGATGAACTCTGAATCACTGGATATAGCCACAGCATATACAGAATCTGTGTGACCACTCATGGTCTTACAGGTACCTGTCTTGACGTCCCATAGTCTCACCGTATTATCTAAACTTCCCGATACGATGAACTCTGAATCACTGGATATAGCCACAGCATATACAGAATCTGTGTGACCACTCATGGTCTTACAGGTACCTGTCTTGACGTCCCATAGTCTCACCGTCTTATCAGAACTTCCCGATACGATGAACTCTGAATCACTGGATATAGCCACAGCATATACATAACTAGTGTGACCACTCATGGTCTTACAGGTACCTGTCTTGACGTCCCATAGTCTCACAGTATTATAATAACTTCCCGATACGATGAACTCTGAATCACTGGATATAGCCGCAGTATATACATAACTAGTGTGACCACTCATGGTCTTACAGGTACCTGTCTTGACGTCCCATAGTCTCACCGTCTTATCAGAACTTCCCGATACGATGAACTCTGAATCACTGGATATAGCCACAGTATATACAGAATCTGTGTGACCACTCATGGTCTTACAGGTACCTGTCTTGACGTCCCATAGTCTCACCGTCTAATCTGCACTTCCCGATACAATGAACTCTGAATCACTGGATATAGCCACAGATCTTACATAACTAGTGTGACCACTCATGGTCTTACAGGTACCTGTCTTGACGTCCCATAGTCTCACCGTCTTATCAGAACTTCCCGATACGATGAACTCTGAATCACTGGATATAGCCACAGCATATACATAACTAGTGTGACCACTCATGGTCTTACAGGTACCTGTCTTGACGTCCCATAGTCTCACCGTATTATCTAAACTTCCCGATACGATGAACTCTGAATCACTGGATATAGCCACAGCATATACAGAATCTGTGTGACCACTCATGGTCTTACAGGTACCTGTCTTGACGTCCCATAGTCTCACCGTATAATCTGCACTTCCCGATACAATGAACTCTGAATCACTGGATATAGCCACAGCATATACATAACTAGTGTGACCACTCATGGTCTTACAGGTACCTGTCTTGACGTCCCATAGTCTCACAGTATTATCAGAACTTCCCGATACGATGAACTCTGAATCACTGGATATAGACAAAGATCTTACATAACTAGTGTGACCACTCATGGTCTTACAGGTACCTGTCTTGACGTCCCATAGTCTCACCGTCTAATCTGCACTTCCCGATACGATGAACTCTGAATCACTGGATATAGCCGCAGTATATACATAACTAGTGTGACCACTCATGGTCTTACAGGTACCTGTCTTGACGTCCCATAGTCTCACCGTATTATCTAAACTTCCCGATACGATGAACTCTGAATCACTGGATATAGCCACAGCATATACAGAATCTGTGTGACCACTCATGGTCTTACAGGTACCTGTCTTGACGTCCCATAGTCTCACCGTCTTATCAGAACTTCCCGATACGATGAACTCTGAATCACTGGATATAGCCACAGCATATACAACATTAGTGTGACCACTCATGGTCTTACAGGTACCTGTCTTGACGTCCCATAGTCTCACCGTATTATCTCTACTTCCCGATACGATGAACTCTGAATCACTGGATATAGCCACAGCATATTCACAACTAGTGTGACCACTCATGGTCTTACAGGTACCTGTCTTGACGTCCCATAGTCTCACCGTCTTATCTCTACTTCCCGATACGATGAACTCTGAATCACTGGATATAGCCACAGCATATTCACAACTAGTGTGACCACTCATGGTCTTACAGGTACCTGTCTTGACGTCCCATAGTCTCACCGTCTTATCATAACTTCCCGATACGATGAACTCTGAATCACTGGATATAGCCACAGCATATACACAACTAGTGTGACCACTCATGGTCTTACAGGTACCTGTCTTGACGTCCCATAGTCTCACCGTCTTATCATGACTTCCCGATACGATGAACTCTGAATCACTGGATATAGCCACAGCATATACACAACTAGTGTGACCACTCATGGTCTTACAGGTACCTGTCTTGACGTCCCATAGTCTCACCGTATTATAATAACTTCCCGATACGATGAACTCTGAATCACTGGATATAGCCACAGCATATACACAACTAGTGTGATCACTCATGGTCTTACAGGTACCTGTCTTGACGTCCCATAGTCTCACCGTCTAATCTACACTTCCTGATACGATGAACTCTGAATCACTGGATATAGTCACAGCATATACATTACTAGTGTGACCACTCATGGTCTTACAGGTACCTGTCTTGACGTCCCATAGTCTCACCGTCTAATCATCACTTCCCGATACGATGAACTCTGAATCACTGGATATAGCCACAGCATATACACAACTAGTGTGACCACTCATGGTCTTACAGGTACCTGTCTTGACGTCCCATTGTCTCACCGTATTATCATCACTTCCCGATACGATGAACTCTAAATCACTGGATATAGCCACAGCATATACAGAATCTGTGTGACCACTCATGGTCTTACAGGTACCTGTCTTGACGTCCCATAGTCTCACCGTATTATCTAAACTTCCCGATACGATGAACTCTGAATCACTGGATATAGCCACAGCATATACAGAATCTGTGTGACCACTCATGGTCTTACAGGTACCTGTCTTGACGTCCCATAGTCTCACCGTATTATCTAAACTTCCCGATTCGATGAACTCTGAATCACTGGATATAGCCACAGCATATACACAACTAGTGTGATCACTCATGGTCTTACAGGTACCTGTCTTGACGTCCCATAGTCTCACCGTCTTATCATGACTTCCCGATACGATGAACTCTGAATCACTGGATATAGCCACAGCATATACACAACTAGTGTGACCACTCATGGTCTTACAGGTACCTGTCTTGACGTCCCATAGTCTCACCGTATTATAATAACTTCCCGATACGATGAACTCTGAATCACTGGATATAGCCACAGCATATACACAACTAGTGTGATCACTCATGGTCTTACAGGTACCTGTCTTGACGTCCCATAGTCTCACCGTCTTATCATGACTTCCCGATACGATGAACTCTGAATCACTGGATATAGCCACAGCATATACACAACTAGTGTGACCACTCATGGTCTTACAGGTACCTGTCTTGACGTCCCATAGTCTCACCGTATAATCATAACTTCCCGATACGATGAACTCTGAATCACTGGATATAGCCACAGCATATACATAATGTGTGTGACCACTCATGGTCTTACAGGTACCTGTCTTGACGTCCCATAGTCTCACCGTATAATCATAACTTCCCGATACGATGAACTCTGAATCACTGGATATAGCCACAGATCATACATGACTAGTGTGACCACTCATGGTCTTACAGGTACCTGTCTTGACGTCCCATAGTATCACCGTAGAATCATAACTTCCCGATACGATGAACTCTGAATCACTGGATATAGACACAGCATATACACAACTAGTGTGAACACTCATGGTCTTACATGTGCCTGTCTTGACGTCCCATAGTCTCACCGTAGAATCATGACTTCCCGATACGATGAACTCTGAATCACTGGATATAGCCACAGCATATACATAACTAGTGTGACCACTCATGGTCTTACAGGTACCTGTCTTGACGTCCCTTAGTCTCACCGTAGAATCATGACTTCCCGATACGATGAACTCTGAATCACTGGATATAGCCACAGCATATACACAACTAGTGTGACCACTCATGGTCTTACAGGTACCTGTCTTGACGTCCCATAGTCTCACCGTAGAATCATGACTTCCCGATACGATGAACTCTGAATCACTGGATATAGCCACAGCATATACATAATGTGTGTGACCACTCATGGTCTTACAGGTACCTGTCTTGACGTCCCATAGTATCACCGTCTAATCTACACTTCCCGATACGATGAACTCTGAATCACTGGATATAGCCACAGCATATACAACACTAGTGTGACCACTCATGGTCTTACAGGTACCTGTCTTGACGTCCCATAGTCTCACCGTATTATAATAACTTCCCGATACGATGAACTCTGAATCACTGGATATAGCCACAGCATATACACAACTAGTGTGATCACTCATGGTCTTACATGTGCCTGTCTTGACGTCCCATAGTCTCACCGTAGAATCATCACTTCCCGATACAATGAACTCTGAATCACTGGATATAGCCACAGCATATACATAACTAGTGTGACCACTCATGGTCTTACAGGTACCTGTCTTGACGTCCCATAGTCTCACCGTCTTATCATCACTTCCCGATACAATGAACTCTGAATCACTGGATATAGCCGCAGTATATACATAACTAGTGTGACCACTCATGGTCTTACAGGTACCTGTCTTGACGTCCCATAGTCTCACCGTCTTATCATGACTTCCCGATACGATGAACTCTGAATCACTGGATATAGCCACAGCATATTCACAACTAGTGTGACCACTCATGGTCTTACAGGTACCTGTCTTGACGTCCCATAGTCTCACCGTCTTATCATGACTTCCCGATACGATGAACTCTGAATCACTGGATATAGCCACAGCATATACATAACTAGTGTGACCACTCATGGTCTTACAGGTACCTGTCTTGACGTCCCTTAGTCTCACAGTCTAATCATAACTTCTCGATACGATGAACTCTGAATCACTGGATATAGCCACAGCATATACATAATGTGTGTGACCACTCATGGTCTTACAGGTACCTGTCTTGACGTCCCATAGTCTCACCGTATTATAATAACTTCCCGATACGATGAACTCTGAATCACTGGATATAGCCACAGCATATACACAACTAGTGTGATCACTCATGGTCTTACAGGTACCTGTCTTGACGTCCCATAGTCTCACCGTATTATAATAACTTCCCGATACGATGAACTCTGAATCACTGGATATAGCCACAGCATATACACAACTAGTGTGATCACTCATGGTCTTACAGGTACCTGTCTTGACGTCCCATAGTCTCACCGTCTTATCATGACTTCCCGATACGATGAACTCTGAATCACTGGATATAGCCACAGCATATACACAACTAGTGTGACCACTCATGGTCTTACAGGTACCTGTCTTGACGTCCCATAGTCTCACCGTCTTATTATAACTTCCCGATACAATGAACTCTGAATCACTGGATATAGCCACAGCATATACAGAATCTGTGTGACCACTCATGGTCTTACAGGTACCTGTCTTGACGTCCCATAGTCTCACCGTCTTATCTCTACTTCCCGATACGATGAACTCTGAATCACTGGATATAGCCACAGCATATACAGAATCTGTGTGACCACTCATGGTCTTACAGGTACCTGTCTTGACGTCCCATAGTCTCACCGTATTATAATAACTTCCCGATACGATGAACTCTGAATCACTGGATATAGCCACAGCATATACAGAATCTGTGTGACCACTCATGGTCTTACAGGTACCTGTCTTGACGTCCCATAGTCTCACCGTCTTATCTCTACTTCCCGATACGATGAACTCTGAATCACTGGATATAGCCACAGCATATACAGAATCTGTGTGACCACTCATGGTCTTACAGGTACCTGTCTTGACGTCCCATAGTCTAACGTCTTATCTCTACTTCCCGATACGATGAACTCTGAATCACTGGATATAGCCACAGCATATACACAACTAATGTGACCACTCATGGTCTTACAGGTACCTGTCTTGACGTCCCATAGTCTCACCGTAGAATCATAACTTCCCGATACGATGAACTCTGAATCACTGGATATAGCCACAGATCATACATGACTAGTGTGACCACTCATGGTCTTACAGGTACCTGTCTTGACGTCCCATAGTATCACCGTAGAATCATAACTTCCCGATACGATGAACTCTGAATCACTGGATATAGACACAGCATATACACAACTAGTGTGACCACTCATGGTCTTACAGGTACCTTTCTTGACGTCCCATAGTCTCACCGTCTTATCTCTACTTCCCGATACGATGAACTCTGAATCACTGGATATAGCCACAGCATATACATAATGTGTGTGACCACTCATGGTCTTACAGGTACCTGTCTTGACGTCCCATAGTCTCACCGTATTATAATAACTTCCCGATACGATGAACTCTGAATCACTGGATATAGCCACAGCATATACACAACTAGTGTGATCACTCATGGTCTTACAGGTACCTGTCTTGACGTCCCATAGTCTCACCGTCTAATCTACACTTCCTGATACGATGAACTCTGAATCACTGGATATAGTCACAGCATATACATTACTAGTGTGACCACTCATGGTCTTACAGGTACCTGTCTTGACGTCCCATAGTCTCACCGTCTAATCATCACTTCCCGATACGATGAACTCTGAATCACTGGATATAGCCACAGCATATACACAACTAGTGTGACCACTCATGGTCTTACAGGTACCTGTCTTGACGTCCCATAGTCTCACCGTATTATCTCTACTTCCCGATACGATGAACTCTGAATCACTGGATATAGCCACAGCATATACAGAATCTGTGTGACCACTCATGGTCTTACAGGTACCTGTCTTGACGTCCCATAGTCTCACCGTATTATAATAACTTCCCGATACGATGAACTCTGAATCACTGGATATAGCCACAGCATATACACAACTAGTGTGATCACTCATGGTCTTACAGGTACCTGTCTTGACGTCCCATAGTCTCACCGTATTATCTCTACTTCCCGATACGATGAACTCTGAATCACTGGATATAGCCACAGCATATACACAACTAGTGTGACCACTCATGGTCTTACAGGTACCTGTCTTGACGTCCCATAGTCTCACCGTATTATAATAACTTCCCGATACGATGAACTCTGAATCACTGGATATAGCCACAGCATATACACAACTAGTGTGATCACTCATGGTCTTACAGGTACCTGTCTTGACGTCCCATAGTCTCACCGTCTTATCATGACTTCCCGATACGATGAACTCTGAATCACTGGATATAGCCACAGCATATACACAACTAGTGTGACCACTCATGGTCTTACAGGTACCTGTCTTGACGTCCCATAGTCTCACCGTCTTATCTCTACTTCCCGATACGATGAACTCTGAATCACTGGATATAGCCACAGCATATACATAATGTGTGTGACCACTCATGGTCTTACAGGTACCTGTCTTGACGTCCCATAGTCTCACCGTATAATCATAACTTCCCGATACGATGAACTCTGAATCACTGGATATAGCCACAGATCATACATGACTAGTGTGACCACTCATGGTCTTACAGGTACCTGTCTTGACGTCCCATAGTATCACCGTAGAATCATAACTTCCCGATACGATGAACTCTGAATCACTGGATATAGACACAGCATATACACAACTAGTGTGAACACTCATGGTCTTACATGTGCCTGTCTTGACGTCCCATAGTCTCACCGTAGAATCATGACTTCCCGATACGATGAACTCTGAATCACTGGATATAGCCACAGCATATACATAACTAGTGTGACCACTCATGGTCTTACAGGTACCTGTCTTGACGTCCCTTAGTCTCACCGTAGAATCATGACTTCCCGATACGATGAACTCTGAATCACTGGATATAGCCACAGCATATACACAACTAGTGTGACCACTCATGGTCTTACAGGTACCTGTCTTGACGTCCCATAGTCTCACCGTAGAATCATGACTTCCCGATACGATGAACTCTGAATCACTGGATATAGCCACAGCATATACATAATGTGTGTGACCACTCATGGTCTTACAGGTACCTGTCTTGACGTCCCATAGTATCACCGTCTAATCTACACTTCCCGATACGATGAACTCTGAATCACTGGATATAGCCACAGCATATACAACACTAGTGTGACCACTCATGGTCTTACAGGTACCTGTCTTGACGTCCCATAGTCTCACCGTATTATAATAACTTCCCGATACGATGAACTCTGAATCACTGGATATAGCCACAGCATATACACAACTAGTGTGATCACTCATGGTCTTACAGGTACCTGTCTTGACGTCCCATAGTCTCACCGTCTTATCATCACTTCCCGATACAATGAACTCTGAATCACTGGATATAGCCACAGCATATACATAACTAGTGTGACCACTCATGGTCTTACAGGTACCTGTCTTGACGTCCCATAGTCTCACCGTCTTATCATCACTTCCCGATACAATGAACTCTGAATCACTGGATATAGCCGCAGTATATACATAACTAGTGTGACCACTCATGGTCTTACAGGTACCTGTCTTGACGTCCCATAGTCTCACCGTCTTATCATGACTTCCCGATACGATGAACTCTGAATCACTGGATATAGCCACAGCATATTCACAACTAGTGTGACCACTCATGGTCTTACAGGTACCTGTCTTGACGTCCCATAGTCTCACCGTCTTATCATGACTTCCCGATACGATGAACTCTGAATCACTGGATATAGCCACAGCATATACATAACTAGTGTGACCACTCATGGTCTTACAGGTACCTGTCTTGACGTCCCTTAGTCTCACAGTCTAATCATAACTTCTCGATACGATGAACTCTGAATCACTGGATATAGCCACAGCATATACATAATGTGTGTGACCACTCATGGTCTTACAGGTACCTGTCTTGACGTCCCATAGTCTCACCGTCTTATCTCTACTTCCCGATACGATGAACTCTGAATCACTGGATATAGCCACAGCATATACACAACTAGTGTGATCACTCATGGTCTTACAGGTACCTGTCTTGACGTCCCATAGTCTCACCGTATTATAATAACTTCCCGATACGATGAACTCTGAATCACTGGATATAGCCACAGCATATACACAACTAGTGTGATCACTCATGGTCTTACAGGTACCTGTCTTGACGTCCCATAGTCTCACCGTCTTATCATGACTTCCCGATACGATGAACTCTGAATCACTGGATATAGCCACAGCATATACACAACTAGTGTGACCACTCATGGTCTTACAGGTACCTGTCTTGACGTCCCATAGTCTCACCGTCTTATTATAACTTCCCGATACAATGAACTCTGAATCACTGGATATAGCCACAGCATATACAGAATCTGTGTGACCACTCATGGTCTTACAGGTACCTGTCTTGACGTCCCATAGTCTCACCGTCTTATCATGACTTCCCGATACGATGAACTCTGAATCACTGGATATAGCCACAGCATATACAGAATCTGTGTGACCACTCATGGTCTTACAGGTACCTGTCTTGACGTCCCATAGTCTCACCGTATTATAATAACTTCCCGATACGATGAACTCTGAATCACTGGATATAGCCACAGCATATACAGAATCTGTGTGACCACTCATGGTCTTACAGGTACCTGTCTTGACGTCCCATAGTCTCACCGTCTTATCTCTACTTCCCGATACGATGAACTCTGAATCACTGGATATAGCCACAGCATATACACAACTAGTGTGACCACTCATGGTCTTACAGGTACCTGTCTTGACGTCCCATAGTCTAACGTCTTATCTCTACTTCCCGATACGATGAACTCTGAATCACTGGATATAGCCACAGCATATACATAACTAGTGTGACCACTCATGGTCTTACAGGTACCTGTCTTGACGTCCCTTAGTCTCACAGTCTAATCATAACTTCTCGATACGATGAACTCTGAATCACTGGATATAGCCACAGCATATACATAATGTGTGTGACCACTCATGGTCTTACAGGTACCTGTCTTGACGTCCCATAGTCTCACCGTATTATAATAACTTCCCGATACGATGAACTCTGAATCACTGGATATAGCCACAGCATATACACAACTAGTGTGATCACTCATGGTCTTACAGGTACCTGTCTTGACGTCCCATAGTCTCACCGTCTTATCTCTACTTCCCGATACGATGAACTCTGAATCACTGGATATAGCCACAGCATATACACAACTAGTGTGATCACTCATGGTCTTACAGGTACCTGTCTTGACGTCCCATAGTCTCACCGTATTATAATAACTTCCCGATACGATGAACTCTGAATCACTGGATATAGCCACAGCATATACACAACTAGTGTGATCACTCATGGTCTTACAGGTACCTGTCTTGACGTCCCATAGTCTCACCGTATTATAATAACTTCCCGATACGATGAACTCTGAATCACTGGATATAGCCACAGCATATACACAACTAGTGTGATCACTCATGGTCTTACAGGTACCTGTCTTGACGTCCCATAGTCTCACCGTATTATCATGACTTCCCGATACGATGAACTCTGAATCACTGGATATAGCCACAGCATATACACAACTAGTGTGACCACTCATGGTCTTACAGGTACCTGTCTTGACGTCCCATAGTCTCACCGTCTTATCTCTACTTCCCGATACGATGAACTCTGAATCACTGGATATAGCCACAGCATATACAGAATCTGTGTGACCACTCATGGTCTTACAGGTACCTGTCTTGACGTCCCATAGTCTCACCGTCTTATCTCTACTTCCCGATACGATGAACTCTGAATCACTGGATATAGCCACAGCATATACACAACTAGTGTGACCACTCATGGTCTTACAGGTACCTGTCTTGACGTCCCATAGTCTCACCGTATTATCTCTACTTCCCGATACGATGAACTCTGAATCACTGGATATAGCCACAGCATATACACAACTAGTGTGACCACTCATGGTCTTACAGGTACCTGTCTTGACGTCCCATAGTCTCACCGTCTTATCATGACTTCCCGATACGATGAACTCTGAATCACTGGATATAGTCACAGCATATACATTACTAGTGTGACCACTCATGGTCTTACAGGTACCTGTCTTGACGTCCTATAGTCTCACCGTCTTATCATGACTTCCCGATACGATGAACTCTGAATCACTGGATATAGCCACAGCATATACACAACTAGTGTGACCACTCATGGTCTTACAGGTACCTGTCTTGACGTCCCATAGTCTCACCGTATTATCTAAACTTCCCGATACGATGAACTCTGAATCACTGGATATAGCCACAGCATATTCACAACTAGTGTGACCACTCATGGTCTTACAGGTACCTGTCTTGACGTCCCATAGTCTCACCGTCTTATCATGACTTCCCGATACGATGAACTCTGAATCACTGGATATAGCCACAGCATATACATAACTAGTGTGACCACTCATGGTCTTACAGGTACCTGTCTTGACGTCCCTTAGTCTCACAGTCTAATCATAACTTCTCGATACGATGAACTCTGAATCACTGGATATAGCCACAGCATATACATAATGTGTGTGACCACTCATGGTCTTACAGGTACCTGTCTTGACGTCCCATAGTCTCACCGTCTTATCTCTACTTCCCGATACGATGAACTCTGAATCACTGGATATAGCCACAGCATATACACAACTAGTGTGACCACTCATGGTCTTACAGGTACCTGTCTTGACGTCCCATAGTCTCACCGTATTATCTCTACTTCCCGATACGATGAACTCTGAATCACTGGATATAGCCACAGCATATACACAACTAGTGTGACCACTCATGGTCTTACAGGTACCTGTCTTGACGTCCCATAGTCTCACCGTCTTATCATGACTTCCCGATACGATGAACTCTGAATCACTGGATATAGTCACAGCATATACATTACTAGTGTGACCACTCATGGTCTTACAGGTACCTGTCTTGACGTCCCATAGTCTCACCGTCTTATCATGACTTCCCGATACGATGAACTCTGAATCACTGGATATAGCCACAGCATATACACAACTAGTGTGACCACTCATGGTCTTACAGGTACCTGTCTTGACGTCCCATAGTCTCACCGTATTATCTAAACTTCCCGATACGATGAACTCTGAATCACTGGATATAGCCACAGCATATACAGAATCTGTGTGACCACTCATGGTCTTACAGGTACCTGTCTTGACGTCCCATAGTCTCACCGTCTTATCTCTACTTCCCGATACGATGAACTCTGAATCACTGGATATAGCCACAGCATATACAGAATCTGTGTGACCACTCATGGTCTTACAGGTACCTGTCTTGACGTCCCATAGTCTCACCGTCTTATAATAACTTCCCGATACAATGAACTCTGAATCACTGGATATAGCCATAGATCTTACATAACTAGTGTGACCACTCATGGTCTTACAGGTACCTTTCTTGACGTCCCATAGTCTCACCGTCTTATCTCTACTTCCCGATACGATGAACTCTGAATCACTGGATATAGCCACAGCATATACACAACTAGTGTGACCACTCATGGTCTTACAGGTACCTGTCTTGACGTCCCATAGTCTCACCGTCTAATAATAACTTCCCGATACGATGAACTCTGAATCACTGGATATAGCCACAGCATATACACAACTAGTGTGACCACTCATGGTCTTACAGGTACCTTTCTTGACGTCCCATAGTCTCACCGTCTTATCTCTACTTCCCGATACGATGAACTCTGAATCACTGGATATAGCCACAGCATATACATAATGTGTGTGACCACTCATGGTCTTACAGGTACCTGTCTTGACGTCCCATAGTCTCACCGTATTATAATAACTTCCCGATACGATGAACTCTGAATCACTGGATATAGCCACAGCATATACACAACTAGTGTGATCACTCATGGTCTTACAGGTACCTGTCTTGACGTCCCATAGTCTCACCGTATTATCATGACTTCCCGATACGATGAACTCTGAATCACTGGATATAGCCACAGCATATACACAACTAGTGTGACCACTCATGGTCTTACAGGTACCTGTCTTGACGTCCCATAGTCTCACCGTCTTATCTCTACTTCCCGATACGATGAACTCTGAATCACTGGATATAGCCACAGCATATACACAACTAGTGTGACCACTCATGGTCTTACAGGTACCTGTCTTGACGTCCCATAGTCTCACCGTCTTATCTCTACTTCCCGATACGATGAACTCTGAATCACTGGATATAGCCACAGCATATACACAACTAGTGTGACCACTCATGGTCTTACAGGTACCTGTCTTGACGTCCCATAGTCTCACCGTATTATCTCTACTTCCCGATACGATGAACTCTGAATCACTGGATATAGCCACAGCATATACACAACTAGTGTGACCACTCATGGTCTTACAGGTACCTGTCTTGACGTCCCATAGTCTCACCGTCTTATCATGACTTCCCGATACGATGAACTCTGAATCACTGGATATAGTCACAGCATATACATTACTAGTGTGACCACTCATGGTCTTACAGGTACCTGTCTTGACGTCCCATAGTCTCACCGTCTTATCATGACTTCCCGATACGATGAACTCTGAATCACTGGATATAGCCACAGCATATACACAACTAGTGTGACCACTCATGGTCTTACAGGTACCTGTCTTGACGTCCCATAGTCTCACCGTATTATCTAAACTTCCCGATACGATGAACTCTGAATCACTGGATATAGCCACAGCATATACACAACTAGTGTGACCACTCATGGTCTTACAGGTACCTGTCTTGACGTCCCATAGTCTCACCTTAGAATCATGACTTCCCGATACGATGAACTCTGAATCACTGGATATAGCCACAGCATATACATAATGTGTGTGACCACTCATGGTCTTACAGGTACCTTTCTTGACGTCCCATAGTCTCACCGTCTTATCTCTACTTCCCGATACGATGAACTCTGAATCACTGGATATAGCCACAGCATATACATAATGTGTGTGACCACTCATGGTCTTACAGGTACCTGTCTTGACGTCCCATAGTCTCACCGTCTTATCATGACTTCCCGATACGATGAACTCTGAATCACTGGATATAGCCACAGCATATACACAACTAGTGTGACCACTCATGGTCTTACAGGTACCTGTCTTGACGTCCCATAGTCTCACCGTCTTATTATAACTTCCCGATACAATGAACTCTGAATCACTGGATATAGCCACAGCATATACAGAATCTGTGTGACCACTCATGGTCTTACAGGTACCTGTCTTGACGTCCCATAGTCTCACCGTCTTATCTCTACTTCCCGATACGATGAACTCTGAATCACTGGATATAGCCACAGCATATACACAACTAGTGTGACCACTCATGGTCTTACAGGTACCTGTCTTGACGTCCCATAGTCTCACCGTCTTATCTCTACTTCCCGATACGATGAACTCTGAATCACTGGATATAGCCACAGCATATACACAACTAGTGTGACCACTCATGGTCTTACAGGTACCTGTCTTGACGTCCCATAGTCTCACCGTATTATCTCTACTTCCCGATACGATGAACTCTGAATCACTGGATATAGCCACAGCATATACACAACTAGTGTGACCACTCATGGTCTTACAGGTACCTGTCTTGACGTCCCATAGTCTCACCGTCTTATCATGACTTCCCGATACGATGAACTCTGAATCACTGGATATAGTCACAGCATATACATTACTAGTGTGACCACTCATGGTCTTACAGGTACCTGTCTTGACGTCCCATAGTCTCACCGTCTTATCATGACTTCCCGATACGATGAACTCTGAATCACTGGATATAGCCACAGCATATACACAACTAGTGTGACCACTCATGGTCTTACAGGTACCTGTCTTGACGTCCCATAGTCTCACCGTATTATCTAAACTTCCCGATACGATGAACTCTGAATCACTGGATATAGCCACAGCATATACACAACTAGTGTGACCACTCATGGTCTTACAGGTACCTGTCTTGACGTCCCATAGTCTCACCTTAGAATCATGACTTCCCGATACGATGAACTCTGAATCACTGGATATAGCCACAGCATATACATAATGTGTGTGACCACTCATGGTCTTACAGGTACCTGTCTTGACGTCCCATAGTCTCACCGTCTAATCTACACTTCCCGATACGATGAACTCTGAATCACTGGATATAGCCACAGCATATACAACACTAGTGTGACCACTCATGGTCTTACAGGTACCTGTCTTGACGTCCCATAGTCTCACCGTATTATAATAACTTCCCGATACGATGAACTCTGAATCACTGGATATAGCCACAGCATATACACAACTAGTGTGATCACTCATGGTCTTACAGGTACCTGTCTTGACGTCCCATAGTCTCACCGTCTTATCATCACTTCCCGATACAATGAACTCTGAATCACTGGATATAGCCACAGCATATACATAACTAGTGTGACCACTCATGGTCTTACAGGTACCTGTCTTGACGTCCCATAGTCTCACCGTCTTATCATCACTTCCCGATACAATGAACTCTGAATCACTGGATATAGCCGCAGTATATACATAACTAGTGTGACCACTCATGGTCTTACAGGTACCTGTCTTGACGTCCCATAGTCTCACCGTCTTATCATGACTTCCCGATACGATGAACTCTGAATCACTGGATATAGCCACAGCATATTCACAACTAGTGTGACCACTCATGGTCTTACAGGTACCTGTCTTGACGTCCCATAGTCTCACCGTCTTATCATGACTTCCCGATACGATGAACTCTGAATCACTGGATATAGCCACAGCATATACATAACTAGTGTGACCACTCATGGTCTTACAGGTACCTGTCTTGACGTCCCTTAGTCTCACAGTCTAATCATAACTTCTCGATACGATGAACTCTGAATCACTGGATATAGCCACAGCATATACATAATGTGTGTGACCACTCATGGTCTTACAGGTACCTGTCTTGACGTCCCATAGTCTCACCGTATTATAATAACTTCCCGATACGATGAACTCTGAATCACTGGATATAGCCACAGCATATACACAACTAGTGTGATCACTCATGGTCTTACAGGTACCTGTCTTGACGTCCCATAGTCTCACCGTATTATAATAACTTCCCGATACGATGAACTCTGAATCACTGGATATAGCCACAGCATATACACAACTAGTGTGATCACTCATGGTCTTACAGGTACCTGTCTTGACGTCCCATAGTCTCACCGTCTTATCATGACTTCCCGATACGATGAACTCTGAATCACTGGATATAGCCACAGCATATACACAACTAGTGTGACCACTCATGGTCTTACAGGTACCTGTCTTGACGTCCCATAGTCTCACCGTCTTATTATAACTTCCCGATACAATGAACTCTGAATCACTGGATATAGCCACAGCATATACAGAATCTGTGTGACCACTCATGGTCTTACAGGTACCTGTCTTGACGTCCCATAGTCTCACCGTCTTATCTCTACTTCCCGATACGATGAACTCTGAATCACTGGATATAGCCACAGCATATACAGAATCTGTGTGACCACTCATGGTCTTACAGGTACCTGTCTTGACGTCCCATAGTCTCACCGTATTATAATAACTTCCCGATACGATGAACTCTGAATCACTGGATATAGCCACAGCATATACAGAATCTGTGTGACCACTCATGGTCTTACAGGTACCTGTCTTGACGTCCCATAGTCTCACAGTATTATAATAACTTCCCGATACGATGAACTCTGAATCACTGGATATAGCCACAGCATATACAGAATCTGTGTGACCACTCATGGTCTTACAGGTACCTGTCTTGACGTCCCATAGTCTCACCGTCTTATCAGAACTTCCCGATACAATGAACTCTGAATCACTGGATATAGCCACAGCATATACAGAATCTGTGTGACCACTCATGGTCTTACAGGTACCTGTCTTGACGTCCCATAGTCTCACCGTATTATCATCACTTCCCGATACAATGAACTCTGAATCACTGGATATAGACACAGATCTTACATAACTAGTGTGACCACTCATGGTCTTACAGGTACCTGTCTTGACGTCCCATAGTCTCACCGTATTATCTAAACTTCCCGATACGATGAACTCTGAATCACTGGATATAGCCACAGCATATACAGAATCTGTGTGACCACTCATGGTCTTACAGGTACCTGTCTTGACGTCCCATAGTCTCACCGTCTTATCTCTACTTCCCGATACGATGAACTCTGAATCACTGGATATAGCCACAGCATATACACAACTAGTGTGACCACTCATGGTCTTACAGGTACCTGTCTTGACGTCCCATAGTCTCACCGTCTTATCTCTACTTCCCGATACGATGAACTCTGAATCACTGGATATAGCCACAGCATATACACAACTAGTGTGACCACTCATGGTCTTACAGGTACCTGTCTTGACGTCCCATAGTCTCACCGTCTTATCTCTACTTCCCGATACGATGAACTCTGAATCACTGGATATAGCCACAGCATATACACAACTAGTGTGACCACTCATGGTCTTACAGGTACCTGTCTTGACGTCCCATAGTCTCACCGTCTTATCAGAACTTCCCGATACGATGAACTCTGAATCACTGGATATAGCCACAGCATATACACAACTAGTGTGACCACTCATGGTCTTACAGGTACCTTTCTTGACGTCCCATAGTCTCACCGTCTTATCTCTACTTCCCGATACGATGAACTCTGAATCACTGGATATAGCCACAGCATATACACAACTAGTGTGACCACTCATGGTCTTACAGGTACCTTTCTTGACGTCCCATAGTCTCACCGTCTTATCTCTACTTCCCGATACGATGAACTCTGAATCACTGGATATAGTCACAGCATATACCTTACTAGTGTGACCACTCATGGTCTTACAGGTACCTGTCTTGACGTCCCATAGTCTCACCGTCTTATCAGAACTTCCCGATACGATGAACTCTGAATCACTGGATATAGACAAAGATCTTACATAACTAGTGTGACCACTCATGGTCTTACAGGTACCTGTCTTGACGTCCCATAGTCTCACCGTCTTATCATGACTTCCCGATACGATGAACTCTGAATCACTGGATATAGTCACAGCATATACATTACTAGTGTGACCACTCATGGTCTTACAGGTACCTGTCTTGACGTCCCATAGTCTCACCGTCTTATCATGACTTCCCGATACGATGAACTCTGAATCACTGGATATAGCCACAGCATATACACAACTAGTGTGACCACTCATGGTCTTACAGGTACCTGTCTTGACGTCCCATAGTCTCACCGTATTATCTAAACTTCCCGATACGATGAACTCTGAATCACTGGATATAGCCACAGCATATACACAACTAGTGTGACCACTCATGGTCTTACAGGTACCTGTCTTGACGTCCCATAGTCTCACCTTAGAATCATGACTTCCCGATACGATGAACTCTGAATCACTGGATATAGCCACAGCATATACATAATGTGTGTGACCACTCATGGTCTTACAGGTACCTGTCTTGACGTCCCATAGTATCACCGTCTAATCTACACTTCCCGATACGATGAACTCTGAATCACTGGATATAGCCACAGCATATACAACACTAGTGTGACCACTCATGGTCTTACAGGTACCTGTCTTGACGTCCCATAGTCTCACCGTATTATAATAACTTCCCGATACGATGAACTCTGAATCACTGGATATAGCCACAGCATATACACAACTAGTGTGATCACTCATGGTCTTACAGGTACCTGTCTTGACGTCCCATAGTCTCACCGTCTTATCATCACTTCCCGATACAATGAACTCTGAATCACTGGATATAGCCACAGCATATACATAACTAGTGTGACCACTCATGGTCTTACAGGTACCTGTCTTGACGTCCCATAGTCTCACCGTCTTATCATCACTTCCCGATACAATGAACTCTGAATCACTGGATATAGCCGCAGTATATACATAACTAGTGTGACCACTCATGGTCTTACAGGTACCTGTCTTGACGTCCCATAGTCTCACCGTCTTATCATGACTTCCCGATACGATGAACTCTGAATCACTGGATATAGCCACAGCATATTCACAACTAGTGTGACCACTCATGGTCTTACAGGTACCTGTCTTGACGTCCCATAGTCTCACCGTCTTATCATGACTTCCCGATACGATGAACTCTGAATCACTGGATATAGCCACAGCATATACATAACTAGTGTGACCACTCATGGTCTTACAGGTACCTGTCTTGACGTCCCTTAGTCTCACAGTCTAATCATAACTTCTCGATACGATGAACTCTGAATCACTGGATATAGCCACAGCATATACATAATGTGTGTGACCACTCATGGTCTTACAGGTACCTGTCTTGACGTCCCATAGTCTCACCGTATTATAATAACTTCCCGATACGATGAACTCTGAATCACTGGATATAGCCACAGCATATACACAACTAGTGTGATCACTCATGGTCTTACAGGTACCTGTCTTGACGTCCCATAGTCTCACCGTATTATAATAACTTCCCGATACGATGAACTCTGAATCACTGGATATAGCCACAGCATATACACAACTAGTGTGATCACTCATGGTCTTACAGGTACCTGTCTTGACGTCCCATAGTCTCACCGTCTTATCATGACTTCCCGATACGATGAACTCTGAATCACTGGATATAGCCACAGCATATACACAACTAGTGTGACCACTCATGGTCTTACAGGTACCTGTCTTGACGTCCCATAGTCTCACCGTCTTATTATAACTTCCCGATACAATGAACTCTGAATCACTGGATATAGCCACAGCATATACAGAATCTGTGTGACCACTCATGGTCTTACAGGTACCTGTCTTGACGTCCCATAGTCTCACCGTCTTATCTCTACTTCCCGATACGATGAACTCTGAATCACTGGATATAGCCACAGCATATACAGAATCTGTGTGACCACTCATGGTCTTACAGGTACCTGTCTTGACGTCCCATAGTCTCACCGTATTATAATAACTTCCCGATACGATGAACTCTGAATCACTGGATATAGCCACAGCATATACAGAATCTGTGTGACCACTCATGGTCTTACAGGTACCTGTCTTGACGTCCCATAGTCTCACAGTATTATAATAACTTCCCGATACGATGAACTCTGAATCACTGGATATAGCCACAGCATATACAGAATCTGTGTGACCACTCATGGTCTTACAGGTACCTGTCTTGACGTCCCATAGTCTCACCGTCTTATCAGAACTTCCCGATACAATGAACTCTGAATCACTGGATATAGCCACAGCATATACAGAATCTGTGTGACCACTCATGGTCTTACAGGTACCTGTCTTGACGTCCCATAGTCTCACCGTATTATCATCACTTCCCGATACAATGAACTCTGAATCACTGGATATAGCCACAGCATATACAGAATCTGTGTGACCACTCATGGTCTTACAGGTACCTGTCTTGACGTCCCATAGTCTCACCGTCTTATCTCTACTTCCCGATACGATGAACTCTGAATCACTGGATATAGCCACAGCATATACAGAATCTGTGTGACCACTCATGGTCTTACAGGTACCTGTCTTGACGTCCCATAGTCTCACCGTATTATAATAACTTCCCGATACGATGAACTCTGAATCACTGGATATAGCCACAGCATATACAGAATCTGTGTGACCACTCATGGTCTTACAGGTACCTGTCTTGACGTCCCATAGTCTCACAGTATTATAATAACTTCCCGATACGATGAACTCTGAATCACTGGATATAGCCACAGCATATACAGAATCTGTGTGACCACTCATGGTCTTACAGGTACCTGTCTTGACGTCCCATAGTCTCACCGTCTTATCAGAACTTCCCGATACAATGAACTCTGAATCACTGGATATAGCCACAGCATATACAGAATCTGTGTGACCACTCATGGTCTTACAGGTACCTGTCTTGACGTCCCATAGTCTCACCGTATTATCATCACTTCCCGATACAATGAACTCTGAATCACTGGATATAGACACAGATCTTACATAACTAGTGTGACCACTCATGGTCTTACAGGTACCTGTCTTGACGTCCCATAGTCTCACCGTATTATCTAAACTTCCCGATACGATGAACTCTGAATCACTGGATATAGCCACAGCATATACAGAATCTGTGTGACCACTCATGGTCTTACAGGTACCTGTCTTGACGTCCCATAGTCTCACCGTCTTATCTCTACTTCCCGATACGATGAACTCTGAATCACTGGATATAGCCACAGCATATACAGAATCTGTGTGACCACTCATGGTCTTACAGGTACCTGTCTTGACGTCCCATAGTCTCACCGTCTTATCTCTACTTCCCGATACGATGAACTCTGAATCACTGGATATAGCCACAGCATATACACAACTAGTGTGACCACTCATGGTCTTACAGGTACCTGTCTTGACGTCCCATAGTCTCACCGTCTTATCTCTACTTCCCGATACGATGAACTCTGAATCACTGGATATAGCCACAGCATATACACAACTAGTGTGACCACTCATGGTCTTACAGGTACCTGTCTTGACGTCCCATAGTCTCACCGTCTTATCAGAACTTCCCGATACGATGAACTCTGAATCACTGGATATAGCCACAGCATATACACAACTAGTGTGACCACTCATGGTCTTACAGGTACCTTTCTTGACGTCCCATAGTCTCACCGTCTTATCTCTACTTCCCGATACGATGAACTCTGAATCACTGGATATAGCCACAGCATATACACAACTAGTGTGACCACTCATGGTCTTACAGGTACCTTTCTTGACGTCCCATAGTCTCACCGTCTTATCTCTACTTCCCGATACGATGAACTCTGAATCACTGGATATAGCCACAGCATATACAGAATCTGTGTGACCACTCATGGTCTTACAGGTACCTGTCTTGACGTCCCATAGTCTCACCGTCTTATCAGAACTTCCCGATACGATGAACTCTGAATCACTGGATATAGACAAAGATCTTACATAACTAGTGTGACCACTCATGGTCTTACAGGTACCTGTCTTGACGTCCCATAGTCTCACCGTCTTATCATGACTTCCCGATACGATGAACTCTGAATCACTGGATATAGTCACAGCATATACATTACTAGTGTGACCACTCATGGTCTTACAGGTACCTGTCTTGACGTCCCATAGTCTCACCGTCTTATCATGACTTCCCGATACGATGAACTCTGAATCACTGGATATAGCCACAGCATATACACAACTAGTGTGACCACTCATGGTCTTACAGGTACCTGTCTTGACGTCCCATAGTCTCACCGTATTATCTAAACTTCCCGATACGATGAACTCTGAATCACTGGATATAGCCACAGCATATACACAACTAGTGTGACCACTCATGGTCTTACAGGTACCTGTCTTGACGTCCCATAGTCTCACCTTAGAATCATGACTTCCCGATACGATGAACTCTGAATCACTGGATATAGCCACAGCATATACATAATGTGTGTGACCACTCATGGTCTTACAGGTACCTGTCTTGACGTCCCATAGTATCACCGTCTAATCTACACTTCCCGATACGATGAACTCTGAATCACTGGATATAGCCACAGCATATACAGAATCTGTGTGACCACTCATGGTCTTACAGGTACCTGTCTTGACGTCCCATAGTCTCACCGTCTAATCATAACTTCCCGATACGATGAACTCTGAATCACTGGATATAGCCACAGTATATACATTACTAGTGTGACCACTCATGGTCTTACAGGTACCTGTCTTGACGTCCCATAGTCTCACAGTATTATAATAACTTCCCGATACGATGAACTCTGAATCACTGGATATAGCCACAGCATATACATAACTAGTGTGACCACTCATGGTCTTACAGGTACCTGTCTTGACGTCCCATAGTCTCACCGTCTTATCATCACTTCCCGATACAATGAACTCTGAATCACTGGATATAGCCGCAGTATATACATAACTAGTGTGACCACTCATGGTCTTACAGGTACCTGTCTTGACGTCCCATAGTCTCACCGTCTTATCATGACTTCCCGATACGATGAACTCTGAATCACTGGATATAGCCACAGCATATTCACAACTAGTGTGACCACTCATGGTCTTACAGGTACCTGTCTTGACGTCCCATAGTCTCACCGTCTTATCATGACTTCCCGATACGATGAACTCTGAATCACTGGATATAGCCACAGCATATACATAACTAGTGTGACCACTCATGGTCTTACAGGTACCTGTCTTGACGTCCCTTAGTCTCACAGTCTAATCATAACTTCTCGATACGATGAACTCTGAATCACTGGATATAGCCACAGCATATACATAATGTGTGTGACCACTCATGGTCTTACAGGTACCTGTCTTGACGTCCCATAGTCTCACCGTATTATAATAACTTCCCGATACGATGAACTCTGAATCACTGGATATAGCCACAGCATATACACAACTAGTGTGATCACTCATGGTCTTACAGGTACCTGTCTTGACGTCCCATAGTCTCACCGTATTATAATAACTTCCCGATACGATGAACTCTGAATCACTGGATATAGCCACAGCATATACACAACTAGTGTGATCACTCATGGTCTTACAGGTACCTGTCTTGACGTCCCATAGTCTCACCGTCTTATCATGACTTCCCGATACGATGAACTCTGAATCACTGGATATAGCCACAGCATATACACAACTAGTGTGACCACTCATGGTCTTACAGGTACCTGTCTTGACGTCCCATAGTCTCACCGTCTTATTATAACTTCCCGATACAATGAACTCTGAATCACTGGATATAGCCACAGCATATTCACAACTAGTGTGACCACTCATGGTCTTACAGGTACCTGTCTTGACGTCCCATAGTCTCACCGTATTATAATAACTTCCCGATACGATGAACTCTGAATCACTGGATATAGCCACAGCATATACACAACTAGTGTGACCACTCATGGTCTTACAGGTACCTGTCTTGACGTCCCATAGTCTCACCGTATTATCTCTACTTCCCGATACGATGAACTCTGAATCACTGGATATAGCCACAGCATATACACAACTAGTGTGACCACTCATGGTCTTACAGGTACCTGTCTTGACGTCCCATAGTCTCACCGTCTTATCATGACTTCCCGATACGATGAACTCTGAATCACTGGATATAGCCACAGCATATACACAACTAGTGTGACCACTCATGGTCTTACAGGTACCTGTCTTGACGTCCCATAGTCTCACCGTCTTATTATAACTTCCCGATACAATGAACTCTGAATCACTGGATATAGCCACAGCATATACAGAATCTGTGTGACCACTCATGGTCTTACAGGTACCTGTCTTGACGTCCCATAGTCTCACCGTATTATAATAACTTCCCGATACGATGAACTCTGAATCACTGGATATAGCCACAGCATATACATAATGTGTGTGACCACTCATGGTCTTACAGGTACCTGTCTTGACGTCCCATAGTCTCACCGTCTTATCATGACTTCCCGATACGATGAACTCTGAATCACTGGATATAGCCACAGCATATACACAACTAGTGTGACCACTCATGGTCTTACAGGTACCTGTCTTGACGTCCCATAGTCTCACCGTCTTATCATCACTTCCCGATACGATGAACTCTGAATCACTGGATATAGACACAGATCTTACATAACTAGTGTGACCACTCATGGTCTTACAGGTACCTGTCTTGACGTCCCATAGTCTCACCGTCTTATCTCTACTTCCCGATACAATGAACTCTGAATCACTGGATATAGCCACAGCATATACACAACTAGTGTGACCACTCATGGTCTTACAGGTACCTGTCTTGACGTCCCATAGTCTCACCGTATTATAATAACTTCCCGATACGATGAACTCTGAATCACTGGATATAGCCACAGCATATACACAACTAGTGTGATCACTCATGGTCTTACAGGTACCTGTCTTGACGTCCCATAGTCTCACCGTATTATAATAACTTCCCGATACGATGAACTCTGAATCACTGGATATAGCCACAGCATATACACAACTAGTGTGACCACTCATGGTCTTACAGGTACCTGTCTTGACGTCCCATAGTCTCACCGTATTATAATAACTTCCCGATACGATGAACTCTGAATCACTGGATATAGCCACAGCATATACACAACTAGTGTGACCACTCATGGTCTTACAGGTACCTGTCTTGACGTCCCATAGTCTCACCGTATTATAATAACTTCCCGATACGATGAACTCTGAATCACTGGATATAGCCACAGCATATACACAACTAGTGTGATCACTCATGGTCTTACAGGTACCTGTCTTGACGTCCCATAGTCTCACCGTCTTATCTCTACTTCCCGATACGATGAACTCTGAATCACTGGATATAGCCACAGCATATACACAACTAGTGTGACCACTCATGGTCTTACAGGTACCTTTCTTGACGTCCCATAGTCTCACCGTCTTATCTCTACTTCCCGATACGATGAACTCTGAATCACTGGATATAGCCACAGCATATACACAACTAGTGTGATCACTCATGGTCTTACAGGTACCTGTCTTGACGTCCCATAGTCTCACCGTCTTATCTCTACTTCCCGATACGATGAACTCTGAATCACTGGATATAGCCACAGCATATACACAACTAGTGTGACCACTCATGGTCTTACAGGTACCTTTCTTGACGTCCCATAGTCTCACCGTCTTATCATAACTTCCCGATACAATGAACTCTGAATCACTGGATATAGCCACAGCATATACAGAATCTGTGTGACCACTCATGGTCTTACAGGTACCTGTCTTGACGTCCCATAGTCTCACCGTCTTATCATGACTTCCCGATACGATGAACTCTGAATCACTGGATATAGCCACAGCATATACACAACTAGTGTGATCACTCATGGTCTTACAGGTACCTGTCTTGACGTCCCATAGTCTCACCGTCTTATCTCTACTTCCCGATACGATGAACTCTGAATCACTGGATATAGCCACAGCATATACACAACTAGTGTGACCACTCATGGTCTTACAGGTACCTTTCTTGACGTCCCATAGTCTCACCGTATTATCTAAACTTCCCGATACGATGAACTCTGAATCACTGGATATAGCCACAGCATATACAGAATCTGTGTGACCACTCATGGTCTTACAGGTACCTGTCTTGACGTCCCTTAGTCTCACCGTCTTATCATAACTTCCCGATACGATGAACTCTGAATCACTGGATATAGACAAAGATCTTACATAACTAGTGTGACCACTCATGGTCTTACAGGTACCTTTCTTGACGTCCCATAGTCTCACCGTATTATCATGACTTCCCGATACGATGAACTCTGAATCACTGGATATAGACACAGCATATACACAACTAGTGTGACCACTCATGGTCTTACAGGTACCTTTCTTGACGTCCCATAGTCTCACCGTATTATCTCTACTTCCCGATACGATGAACTCTGAATCACTGGATATAGCCACAGCATATACACAACTAGTGTGACCACTCATGGTCTTACAGGTACCTGTCTTGACGTCCCATAGTCTCACCGTATTATAATAACTTCCCGATACGATGAACTCTGAATCACTGGATATAGCCACAGATAATACATAACTAGTGTGACCACTCATGGTCTTACAG